>CM056057.1:212311950-212416950 GCA_029574335.1 Rana kukunoris
AGCACTAAGACACAGAGACACCGAGGCACTGAGGCACCAAGACACTGAGACACAGAGAAACCGAGGCACCAAGACACCGAGGCATCGAGGCACTGAGACAACAAAGCACTAAGACACAAAGACACTGAGGCACCGAGACACTGAGAAACCAAGACACCAAGACACGGAGGCACAGAGACACGGAGGCACAGAGACACCTCCCTTTACCCAACAAAGTGGCCGGTGAGTGTGTGTGTATATATATATATATATATATATATATATACACACACACTATATGACCAAAAGTATTGGGACGCCTGCCTTTACCCAACAAAGTGGCTGGTGAATGTGTATATATTTATATACGCCATGACAACTGCCGCCGTTATGGCACCACCAGTACACTAAGTGTTACAATGTGTAAGTAGGAGGGTGGATTTTTTTTTTTGTCTTTATCTCTATCTGCCCCCGCCTTTCCTCTTATTTCCCCCTTATCCCATTTGAAGTTTCTAAGACCCATTTTACTGGCCCTCATACTTATGTTGTTTGTTTTTTTTTTAGACCAAATGCATCTGCTCCTGATGAGGCGATAAAGTCGGCGAAACGCGTCAAGCCATCGAGCCTTTCAGTATCTATAGGCTATGCTAGATGCGTTATGTCACCCCAACATGTTGTGATTTATGGAGCCTGCTGGTCAAGATATCTGTATAACTTGTGTAACTTTATTAAACTTGCTTTTTTCTAAACGTCAATTGTTACACTTATGTGCCTCATTCAAAGTCCCGAACTTCCTATATATATATATACACAGTGGAGCCTCGGATTACAAGTATAATCTGTTCCAGGAGAATGCTCGTAATCCAAAGCGATTGCATATCAAAGGGCGTTTCCCTATAGAAGTAAATGGAAACAAAAATAATTTGTTCTGCATTGACGTCAATGGGATGCAATACCGCATGTGGCCAGAGGTGGGGGGGTGCAGGAGAGCCTCAGAAACGTCCGAGGACAGCTCGGCTGACCTCGGCAAATGTCGGAAAAGGCTCAGGAACGGAGTATTTCCGTGTCTTTCCGAGCAGCGCCGAAGGGCTGCGATCGTCGCTGTTTGGCTCTGCCCGGCTTCAGTGCCTCCGCACCTCAGGCCAAATGCGGCACTGAAATACCGAGGCACTGAGACAACGAAGCACCGAGGAACTGAGGCACCGAAGCACCGAGACACCGAGGCACAGAGGAACCGAGACACCGAAACACCAAAGCACCGAGACACCGAGGCACTGAGACACCGAGGCACAGAGGAACCGAGGCACAGAGGAACCGAGACACCAAGACACCGAGGCACAGAGACACAGAGGCATCGAGGCATTGAGGAAACTGAGGCGTCGAGGCACTGAGACATTGAGGCACCGAAGCACCAAGACAAGGAGACACCGAGGCACCGAGGCACAGAGGCACGGAGACACCGAGGTACGGAGACACTGAGGCACAAAGACACCGAGGCACAGAGACAACGGGGCACAGAGGCATCGAGGCACAGGGGCATCGGGGCACAGAGGCATCGAGGAACCGAGACACCAAGGCATCGAGACACCAAGACACGGAGACATCGAGACACCAAGGCACCAAGACACAGAGGCACAGAGACACCGAGGCATTAAGGCACCGAGACACAGGGACACGGAGGCACCGAGACACCAAAACACCAAGGCATTGAGGAAACTGAGGCATCAAGGCACTGAGACACCGCGGGAAACAAGGCACGAGACACTAAGGCACCGAGACACAGAGGAAGCGAGACAGCAAGACACCGAGGCACAGAGACGCGGAGGCATCGAGGAAACCGAGGCATTGAGGAAACCGAGGCATGGAGGAAACCGACGCATCGAGGAAACCGAGGCACTGAGATACCGAGGCACCGAAGCACCAAGACACGGAGACACAGAGGCACAGAGACACGGAGGCACAGAGGCATCGAGGCACTGAGACAACTAAGCACTAAGACACAGAGACACTGAGGCACCGAGGCACCGAGACACTGAGAAACCAAGACACCAAGACACCAAGACACAGAGGCACAGAGACACGGAGGCATGGAGGCACTGAGACACCTAAGCACTAAGACACAGAGACACAGAGACGTGGAGGCACTGAGGCACCGAGACACTGAGACACAGAGAAACCGAGGCACCAAGTCACCGAGGCATCGAGGCACTGAGACAACAAAGCACTAAGACACAGAGACACTGAGGCACAGAGACACTGAGAAACAAAGACACCAAGACACAGAGGCACAGAGACACCGAGACACTGAGAAACCAAGACACAGAGGCACAGAGACACTGAGAAACCAAGACACCAAGACACCAAGACACAGAGGCACAGAGACACGGAGGCATGGAGGCACTGAGACACCTAAGCACTAAGACACAGAGACACAGAGACGTGGAGGCACTGAGGCACCGAGACACTGAGACACAGAGAAACTGAGGCACCAAGTCACCGAGGCATCGAGGCACTGAGACAACAAAGCACTAAGACACAGAGACACTGAGGCACAGAGACACTGAGAAACAAAGACACCAAGACACAGAGGCACAGAGACACCGAGACACTGAGAAACCAAGACACAGAGGCACAGAGACACCGAGACACTGAGAAACCAAGACACAGAGGCACAGAGACACCGAGACACTGAGACACCGAGACACCGAGACACTGAGAAACCAAGACACAGAGGCACAGAGACACCGAGACACTGAGACACCGAGACACCGAGACACCGAGACACTGAGACACTGAGACACTGAGACACTGAGACACTGAGACACCGAGTCACAGAGACACTGAGACACCGAGGCATTGAGGAAACTAAGGCATCGAGGCACTGAGACACTGAGACACTGAGACACTAAGACACTGAGACACCGAGGCATTGAGGAAACTGAGGCACTGAGGCACTGAGGCACTGAGACACTGAGACACTGAGACACTGAGACACCGAGGCATTGAGGAAACTGAGGCATCGAGGCACTGAGACACTGAGACACTGAGACACTAAGACACTGAGACACCGAGGCATTGAGGAAACTGAGGCACTGAGGCACTGAGACACTGAGACACTGAGACACTGAGACACTGAGACACTGAGACACTGAGACACCGAGGCATTGAGGAAACTGAGGCATCGAGGCACTGAGACACCGAGACACCAAGTCACCAAGACTCAGAGGAACCGAGGCACCGAGACACTGAGGCACGGAGGCACAGAGACACCGAGGCGTGCTTCATGAAAGCCTAACGTATGTATACCTTGTAAACCCCCAACAACATCTCCATACAACTCCCTTCCAAGGAGAATTCATTTTCCTCTACACAAATGTCTGTTTGAATTTCATACGACTCGCCTGTACAGGAGGAAAAGGAGCTGAATGGGTTTTATTTGCAATTTGCCAGATATGATCAATCTGATCAGGCTGAAGGCTGCAGTCATTTGAACTTGTGCAATATATTTCTGAACCAGCTTAATGGAGTGGAGTGCTGGGGGGGGGGGGGGGTGGTTAATGGTTTATGGTGGTAGTATACTGCCCTCTACTGGTCCGCCACTGCGCCCAAATCCTCTGCCAGACGCCAACGCCGGGAATTTTTTTTTTTTATTTTTTTTTTTATAATTACTTAAGAAGAGATAAACTTTTTTTTAAATTATGTTGGGCTTCAGCATAAAAAAATAAACTTTAAACAATTGCAAAATGTGTTTACCCAACGATATGTTAATAAAGCCGAGTTGTTACTGGAAACTTTAATATTAATTTCTGTAAACTGCCGGCAAAAGTTTGGACATTTATTAACAGGCTTCTTTTTTTTTTTAATGAGGCTAAAAATTCTAAATAAATCTTTGGCAATTTTTTTTTTGGTGATTCGGGCCCTTGAAGTTCAAGGGCCAGATTCTCAGCGGCGATACGACGGAGTATCTCAGATACCCCGTCGTATCGCCGTTTTTTTTTGCCTCGTATCTATGCGCGTGATGCTTAGCATCACTTTGGCATAGATACGCTTCTACATCCGACAAGTGTAATACAATTACTCTTGCGGATCGTAGTTGTAATGACAACTCCGGCCACTAGGTGGCCTTTACGTTGTTTTCTCATTTGCCTATGCAAATGAGGCTACTACGCCGATTCCTGATCGCTTTTACGCCGCCCCGTCGTCGCGTACGTCGTTTACGAACTCGTAAGGTTACCCCTGCTTCTATGTGGAGTAACCTTACGAAGTACCGTCGGGTGCCGTCGGATGCCATGTTAAGTATGGCGTCGGGTCAGCGTCGGCTTTTTCCGTCGCTTACGTCGTTTTACTAACTCGTTCGCGAATAGGGAGTTGCGTAAATGACGCTCACGTCGTTTTGACGTCGGTTTCAACGACGCTTTCCGACGTGAGCTGGAGCATGCGCACCAGGCTTTTTCTCCGGCCGGCGCATGCGCAGTTCGTTCGACGCGGGGGCGCGCTTAATTTAAATACAAGCCGCCCCATTTGAATTGCGCGGGTTTACGCTGGGCGATTTACGCGACGCCGGCGAAAACTACGGAGCAAGTGCTTTGAGATTAAAGCACTTGCTCTAGTACGATGCCGCGCACGTAGTGTAAATGGCTTACGCTACGCCGCCGGAATTCTATGAGAATCTGGCCCCAAGTTGTTCTTGCTCTAGCATTCCCATATTTTAAATAAATGAATAAATAAATACTTTTTTAAATTAATTAATTTTAAATAAACAAACAAATAAATAAATATATAAATACATTTTAAATAAATAAATACATTTTAAATAAATAAACAAATTAGTTAATTCATTTTTAATAAATAAATACATTTTAAATAAATATATACATTTTAAGGTTGTTACTGGAAACTTTAATATTAATTTCTGTAAACGACCGGCAAAGTTTGGTAATTTTATTAGCAGGCTTGTTTTTTTTTGTTTTTTTTTAAATGAGGCTAAAAATTCTAAAAAAATCTTTGGCAATTTTTTTTTTTTTTTTTTGGTGGTTCAAGTTTTTGTTGCTCATCTGTTCCCATATTTTAAATAAATAAAACAATGAATTTTAAATAAATAAAACAATGAATTTTAAATAAATAAAACAATGAACTTTTTAATAAATAAAACAATTAATTTTAAATAAATAAAACAATGAATTTTTAATAAATAAAACAATTAATTTTTAATAAATAAAACAATTAATTTTTAATAAATAAAACAATTAATTTTTAATAAATAAAACAATTAATTTTAATTAAAAAAAAATTTAAATCAATAAATAGGCACGGATTCACAAAGCACTTATGGCGACGTATCTCCAGATACGCAGCGTAAGTACAAATATGCGCCGTCGTATCTGTGCGTCGAACCCACAGATACGCCGAAAAACTGACTACATCCCACCGACGTAACTTGCCTACGCCGGCGTAGAGCGGGCGCATATTTACACTGGATGCATGTGGAGCTCCCATTGATTTTCTATTCAAATATGCAAATGAGGGAGATACGCCAACTCACAAAGGTACTTGCACCCGGCGCATGATATAAGCGGTTTGCGTAAATTTTAAGTTCGGCGTAAAGTTATTCCCCACAGATGAGGCGCAACCCATGCAAAGGTATGGAGCAGGGAACACAAGCCTACATATTGTACGTTGGACGTTTGTGAATATGGGCCGACGTGGGTGTGGCTGGGCGTAGGTTACGTTCACGGCGTACACAGCGATCCGGCGTGTCTTAGGCAGTTGTTCCGACGTGGTTGTACGCATGCGCACGGGGATACGTCCACGTCCCGACGCATGCGCAGTTCATTTTAAGTACTTGTCTGGCGCCCGGCCCATCATTTGCATGGGGTCACGCTTCATTAGCATGGATCACGCCCACTTCCACCCACTTCCACTTACGCCGGCTTACACCTAGGAATATACGCTACGCCGGCGCAGAGTTGGGAGCATTTGCTTTGTGAATTCCATGCTTGCCTCTCGGCGCTGCGCCGGCGTAAGGGATAAGCCACGGCGGCATATATATGCGCCGATGTCTGTGAATCTGGGCCATAAACTTTAAATAAATAAACAAATAAATAAATGAATTTTAAATGAATAAGTAATTAATTCATTAAATAAATATGTTTTAAATAATTAAATAAAAAGCTCTACTCGTGCAGATGTCTAGAAGATGAGACCGGGAAAAGTTTTTTTTTTTTTTTAATACTTACTTAAGAAGAGGAAAACTTTTTGTAAAATGTGTTTACCCAACGATATGTTAATAAAGCCGAGTTGTTACTGGAAACTTTAATATTAATTTCTGTAAACTGCCGGCAAAAGTTTGGACATTTTATTAACAGGCTTATTTTTTTTTTTTAATGAGGCTAAAAATTCTAAATAAATCATTGGCAATTTTTTTGGTGGTTCAAGTTTTGCTTGCTCTACTGTCCTATTTTTTTAATTAAATAAATAAATAAATACATTTTAAATAAATAAATAAATATATTTTAAATAAATAAATAAACAAACAAACAAATAAGCACATTTTAAATAAATAAATAAATACTGTACATTTAATAAAGCTGAGTTGTTACTGGAAACTTTAATATTAATTTCTGTAAACTGCCGGCAAAAGTTTGGACATTTTATTAACAGGCTTCTTTTTTTTTTTTAATGAGGCTAAAAATTCTAAATAAATCATTGGCAATTTTTTTGGTGGTTCAAGTTTTGCTTGCTCTACTGTCCTATTTTTTTAATTAAATAAATAAATAAATACATTTTAAATAAATAAATAAATATATTTTAAATAAATAAATAAACAAACAAACAAATAAGCACATTTTAAATAAATAAATAAATACTGTACATTTAATAAAGCTGAGTTGTCACTGGAAACTTTAATATTAATTTCTGTAAACTGCCGGCAAAAGTTTGGACATTTTATTAACAGGCTTCTTTTTTTTTTAATGAGGCTAAAAATTCTAAATAAATCTTTGGCAATTTTTTTGGTGGTTCAGCCCTTTTTTTTTTTAGAAGTTCAAGTTTTGCTTGCTCCACTGTCCTATATTTAAAATAAATGAATAAATAAATACATTTTAAATACATAAATAAATACATTTTAAATAAATAAATAAATACATTTTAAATAAATAAATACATTTTAAATAAATAAGCAAACAAATAATCACATTTTAAATAAATAAATAAATACATTTTAAATAAATAAATAAACAAATAATCACATTTTAAATAAATAAATAAATACTGTACATTTAATAAAGCTGAGTTGTCACTGGAAACTTTAATATTAATTTCTGTAAACTGCCGGCAAAGTTTGGACGATTTATTAACAGGCTTCTTTTCTTTTTTTTTTTTTATAAGGCTAAAAATTCTAAATAAATCTTTGGCAATTTTTTTTGGTGGTTCAAGTTTTGCTTGCTCTACTGTCCTATATTTTAAATAAATAAATTAATAAATAAATACATTTTAAATAAATACATTTTAAATAAATAAATAAACAAATAATCACATTTTAAATAAATAAATACATACTGTACATTTAATAAAGCTGAGTTGTCACTGGAAATTTGAATATCTATTTCTGTAAACTGCCGGCAAAAGTTTGGACATTTTATTAACAGGCTTCTTTTCTTTTTTTTTTTTTTAATGAGGCTAAAAATTCTAAATAAATCTTTGGCAATTTTTTTGGTGGTTCAGCCCTTTTTTTTTTAGAAGTTCAAGTTTTGCTTGCTCCACTGTCCTATATTTAAAATAAATGAATAAATAAATACATTTTAAATAAATAAATACATTTTAAATAAATAAATACATTTTAAATAAATACATACATTTTAAATAAATAAATAAACAAACAAATAATCACATTTTAAATAAATACATTTTAAATAAATAAATAAACAAATAATCACATTTTAAATAAATAAATACATACTGTACATTTAATAAAGCTGAGTTGTCACTGGAAACTTTAATATCTATTTCTGTAAACTGCCGGCAAAAGTTTGGACATTTTATTAACAGGCTTCTTTTCTTTTTTTTTTTTAATGAGGCTAAAAATTCTAAATAAATCTTTGGCAATTTTTTTGGTGGTTCAGCCCTTTTTTTTTTTAGAAGTTCAAGTTTTGCTTGCTCCACTGTCCTATATTTAAAATAAATGAATAAATAAATACATTTTAAATAAATAAATACATTTTAAATAAATACATACATTTTAAATAAATAAATAAACAAACAAATAATCACATTTTAAATAAATACATTTTAAATAAATAAATAAACAAATAATCACATTTTAAATAAATAAATACATACTGTACATTTAATAAAGCTGAGTTGTCACTGGAAATTTTAATATCTATTTCTGTAAACTGCCGGCAAAAGTTTGGACATTTTATTAACAGGCTTCTTTTCTTTTTCTTTTTTTTAATGAGGCTAAAAATTCTAAATAAATCTTTGGCAATTTTTTTGGTGGTTCAGCCCTTTTTTTTTTAGAAGTTCAAGTTTTGCTTGCTCCACTGTCCTATATTTAAAATAAATGAATAAATAAATACATTTTAAATAAATACATTTTAAATAAATACATACATTTTAAATAAATAAATAAACAAACAAATAATCACATTTTAAATAAATACATTTTAAATAAATAAATAAATAATCACATTTTAAATAAATAAATACATACTGTACATTTAATAAAGCTGAGTTGTCACTGGAAACTTTAATATCTATTTCTGTAAACTGCCGGCAAAAGTTTGGACATTTTATTAACAGGCTTCTTTTTTTTTTAATGAGGCTAAAAATTCTAAATAAATCTTTGGCAATTTTTTTGGTGTTTCGGCCCTTTTTTTTTAGAAGTTCAAGTTTTGCTTGCTCTACTGTCCTATATTTAAAATAAATGAATAAATAAATACATTTTAAATACATAAATAAATACATTTTAAATAAATAAATAAATACATTTAAAAAAAAAAATACATTTTAAATAAATAAATACATTTTAAATAAATAAACAAACAAACACATTTTAAATAAATAAATACATACTGTACATTTAATAAAGCTGAGTTGTCACTGGAAACTTTAATATTAATTTCTGTAAACTACCGCCAACAGTGGCGGTGCGTCCATAGAGGGCGCAGGAGCGCCGCCCCCTCTCGCTCCCGCACCGCCACTGAAAACAATACAGAGATTCATGCATTGCATGAAACTATCTATTGTCGCCGCTGCCGCCCACTATTCAGACGGGCGCCCCCTGCTGAGCGCCGGCCATCAGCGGTGGCTTTCAGATTACAGCCTGAGGGCTCTAATCGGCTTCCAAAATAGTTAACCAGAGGGCGCACAGGGTGTGCGTTCCATGGTTAACATTGGTTACTGGTAACCTGATTGGCTGAAGCGACAATTAATGGGCACAGTGGCGACAATTGATGGGCACAGTGGCGACAATTGATGGGCACAGTGGCGACAATTGATGGGCACAGTGGCAACAATTGATGGGCACAGTGGCGACAATTGATGGGCACAGTGGCGACAATTGATGGGCACAGTGGCGACAATTGATGGGCACAGTGGCAACAATTGATGGGCACAGTGGCGACAATTGATGGGCACAGTGGCGACAATTGATGGCACAGTGGCAACAATTGATGGGCACAGTGGCGACAATTGATGGCACAGTGGCAACAATTGATGGGCACAGTGGCGACAATTGATGGCACAGTGGCGACAATTGATGGCACAGTGGCGACAATTGATGGGCACAGTGGCGACAATTGATGGCACAGTGGCGACAATTGATGGGCACAGTGGCGACAATTGCTGGGCACAGTGGCGACAATTGATGAGCACAGTGGCGACAATTGATGAGCACAGTGGCGACAATTTATGGCACAGTGGTGACAATTGATGGGCACAGTGGTGACAATTGCTGGGCACAGTGGCGACAATTGATGGGCACAGTGGCGACAATTTATGGCACAGTGGTGACAATTGATGGGCACAGTGGTGACAATTGATGGGCACAGTGGCGACAATTGATGGCACAGTGGCGACAATTGATGGCACAGTGGCGACAATTGATGGCACAGTGGCGACAATTGATGGCACAGTGGCG
The DNA here is from genome assembly GCA_029574335.1 of Rana kukunoris. Taxonomy (NCBI): domain Eukaryota; kingdom Metazoa; phylum Chordata; class Amphibia; order Anura; family Ranidae; genus Rana; species Rana kukunoris. The sequence continues at coordinate 212,322,068 of CM056057.1, forward strand.
ACAATTGATGGCACAGTGGCGACAATTGATGGGCACAGTAGCGACAATTGATGGCACAGTGGCGACAATTGATGGGCACAGTGGCGACAATTGATGACACAGTGGCGACAATTGATGGCACAGTGGCGACAATTGATGGCACAGTCGCTGCGTTTGATGGGCACAGTGGTGACAATTGATGGCACAGTGGCGACAATTGATGGGCACAGTGGTGACAATTGATGGGCACAGTGGCGACAATTGATGGCACAGTGGCTGCGTTTGATGGGCACAGTGAGGCTGCACTTTGTGTTGGTCCATCACATAAAACTCCAACAAAATACATTTACGTTTTTTGGGTGTAACATGAGAAAACGTGGGAAATTTCAAGGGGTATGAATACTTTTTCAAGGCACTGTATGCTCGCACTATTTACGTATATAACACGATGGGGCGCTTATTTTTATTTTATTTTTTCATATATAGGTGTTTGGGTGTAACGTGACAAAATGTGGAAAATTTCGAGGGGTATGAATACTTTTTCTTAGCACTGTGTGATCCTACAAAAAAGTCTACAAAAATTCCCCGAGTTCCCCGGCATCGATCGGCTCGCCTCCAGCTGACATCTTTCGGGGGGGGGGGGATGGGGGGCAATCAGCGCAGAGGTTCTCTACACAATTGGCTTTCGACCAGTTCACATTCCAATCATCGCAGCCCCATAACAGAAGCCTCGGACGCTCCTCAAAGCTCGCCGCCGCCGCCGCCATCTGCCTTATCTGCGACTCGCCGCGGCCAGACACATTACTCCGGGTTGTCATTTCATTTTTTTCTCCATTCAATACACTGACAAGATAGAGACGTTCCCTGCAAATCAATCTCCACACAAATCCATTACGTGTTCGGCTCGGCTCGGCTCGGCTCGCAGCGCCGCCATCTTGGAGGGTAACGGTGTTTGGGGGGCGCCTGACGCGTTTTGTTGCTTTGGGTTTAGCGATGATGTAAAAATATCGGAGGTTTTGTAACCTGACGTCACCTACAAGAAAATCTCATTTAGAAGAAGGCGGGAGAAGAGATGACCCCCGGGCCTCCAATCTACGGCCCCCGGGGGCCACATCTGGCCCCCAACCAGGGGAGTTGGGAGGGGGGTGGCTAGGGAGGGCTGGGGCCCCCCGAATGTGACCCCGAAAAGTCCCGAGTCTCATGATTGCAGGTCTCCATTGTTAGCCCCGAGCGAGCGGCGGGACCGATCCGATCCCGAGCGCCGCCGAATGAGGCCGAGTGCCATAGCAGGTCCCGCCTCCTGGAGCCTGCGCAACGCCTATGATGTGCGTGTAGGATTGTGAGTATGGAAGTGGTATTTATTTATTTTTTTGGTTAAACTTGATGGTCTTTTTTTCAAAATGACTAATTATGTAACTGTGCAACTCTTATGCAACTGTGTAACTCTGTCAATGTGTAACTCTTGTGCAACTGTGCAATTCTGTAACTCTGTCACTGTGCAAGTGTGCAACTCTTATGCAACTGTGTAACTGTGCAACTGTGCAACTCTGTAACTCTGTCACTGTGCAACTCTGTAACTCTGTCATTGTACAACTGTTCAGCTGTGCAACTCTGTAACTCTGTAACTGTGTAACTCTGTCACTGTGCAACTCTGTAACTCTGTCACTGTGCAACTCTGTAACTCTGTCACTGTGCAACTCTGTAACTCTGTCACTTTGCAACTCTGTAACTCTGTCACTTTGCAACTCTGTAACTCTGTCACTGTGCAACTCTGTAACTCTGTCACTTTGCAACTCTGTAACCCTGTCACTGTGCAACTCTGTAACTCTGTCACTTTGCAACTCTGTAACCCTGTCACTGTGCAACTCTGTAACTCTGTCACTGTGCAACTCTGTAACTCTGTCACTTTGCAACTCTGTAACTCTGTCACTTTGCAACTCTGTAACTCTGTCACTTTGCAACTCTGTAACCCTGTCACTGTGCAACTCTGTCACTGTGCAACTCTTATGCAACTGTGTAACTCTGTCAATGTGTAACTCTTGTGCAACTGTGCAATTCTGTAACTCTGTCACTGTGCAAGTGTGCAACTCTTATGCAACTGTGTAACTGTGCAACTGTGCAACTCTGCAACTCTGTAACTCTGTCACTTTGCAACTCTGTAACTCTGTCACTGTGCAACTCTGTAACTCTGTCACTTTGCAACTCTGTAACCCTGTCACTGTGCAACTCTGTAACTCTGTCACTTTGCAACTCTGTAACCCTGTCACTGTGCAACTCTGTAACTCTGTCACTGTGCAACTCTGTAACTCTGTCACTGTGCAACTCTGTCACTGTGCAACTCTTATGCAACTGTGTAACTCTGTCAATGTGTAACTCTTGTGCAACTGTGCAATTCTGTAACTCTGTCACTGTGCAAGTGTGCAACTCTTATGCAACTGTGTAACTGTGCAACTGTGCAACTCTGCAACTCTGTAACTCTGTCACTTTGCAACTCTGTAACTCTGTCACTGTGCAACTCTGTAACTCTGTCACTTTGCAACTCTGTAACCCTGTCATTGTACAACTGTTCAGCTGTGCAACTCTGTAACTCTGTAACTGTGTAACTCTGTCACTGTGCAACTCTGTAACTCTGTCACTGTGCAACTCTGTAACTCTGTCACTGTGCAACTCTGTAACTCTGTAACTCTGTCACTGTGCAACTCTGTAACTCTGTAACTCTGTAACTCTGTCACTGTGCAACTCTGTAACTCTGTCACTGTGCAACTCTGTAACTCTGTCACTGTGCAACTCTGTAACTCTTTCACTTTGCAACTCTGTAACCCTGTCACTGTGCAACTCTGTAACTCTGTCATTGTACAACTGTTCAGCTGTGCAACTCTGTAACTCTGTAACTGTGTAACTCTGTCACTGTGCAACTCTGTAACTCTGTCACTGTGCAACTCTGTAACTCTGTCACTGTGCAACTCTGTAACTCTGTCACTTTGCAACTCTGTAACTCTGTCACTTTGCAACTCTGTAACTCTGTCACTGTGCAACTCTGTAACTCTGTCACTGTGCAACTCTGTAACTCTGTCACTGTGCAACTCTGTAACTCTGTCACTTTGCAACTCTGTAACTCTGTCACTTTGCAACTCTGTAACTCTGTCACTGTGCAACTCTGTAACTCTGTCACTGTGCAACTCTGTAACTCTGTCACTGTGCAACTCTGTAACTCTGTCACTGTGCAACTCTGTAACTCTGTCACTTTGCAACTCTGTAACTCTGTCACTTTGCAACTCTGTAACTCTGTCACTGTGCAACTCTGTAACTCTGTCACTGTGCAACTCTGTAACTCTGTCACTGTGCAACTCTGTAACTCTGTCACTTTGCAACTCTGTCACTTTGCAACTCTGTAACTCTGTCACTTTGCAACTCTGTAACCCTGTCACTGTGCAACTCTGTCACTGTGCAACTCTTATGCAACTGTGTAACTGTGCATCTCTGTAACTCTGTAACCCTGTCACTGTGCAACTCTGTCACTGTGCAACTGTGCAACTCTTATGCAACTGTGTAACTGTGCATCTCTGTAACTCTGTAACCCTGTCACTGTGCAACTCTGTAACTCTGTAACTCTGTCACTGTGCAACTCTGTAACTCTGTAACCCTGTCACTGTGCAACTCTGTAACTCTGTCACTGTGCAACTCTGTAACTCTGTCACTGTGCAACTCTGTAACTCTGTCACTGTGCAACTCTGTAACTCTGTCACTTTGCAACTCTGTAACTCTGTCACTTTGCAACTCTGTAACTCTGTCACTGTGCAACTCTGTAACTCTGTCACTGTGCAACTCTGTAACTCTGTCACTGTGCAACTCTGTAACTCTGTCACTTTGCAACTCTGTCACTTTGCAACTCTGTAACTCTGTCACTTTGCAACTCTGTAACCCTGTCACTGTGCAACTCTGTCACTGTGCAACTCTTATGCAACTGTGTAACTGTGCATCTCTGTAACTCTGTAACCCTGTCACTGTGCAACTCTGTCACTGTGCAACTGTGCAACTCTTATGCAACTGTGTAACTGTGCATCTCTGTAACTCTGTAACCCTGTCACTGTGCAACTCTGTAACTCTGTAACTCTGTCACTGTGCAACTCTGTAACTCTGTAACCCTGTCACTGTGCAACTCTGTAACTCTGTCACTGTGCAACTCTGTAACTCTGTAACCCTGTGGAGTGAACAGCAAGAGAAGGAAGCAGCAAGACGTGCAGCAAGACGTGCTCTCTCCTCTCTCTGTGCTGATTTCACGACCAGGTGTCTACTGCTGGTTGTGTCGGCCCCCTCTCTCTCCTAGGGCTTGAACCAGGGAGTAGCAGATACTGGCGCACGGATCCCAGCAGTGGGACGTGTGGCTCATACTCCCTGGATAGGCAGGGTTTTTTGGCCACCCCCGTTCCTGCTCCAGCTCCTTCTCTGCTCCAGCCCCCATCCGCTGAAGGTAAGTCTGCCTGCTCTCCCTGGGACTAAAAGCGGCCGTCCTTGTCAGGACAAGCCGCAGTCTTCTCTGTCCCGAGAGACAGGAATCTTCTTTTTTTCCCCAGCCTAGGTTCCCCTGCACTCCCTCACCTCCCTTACCTCCATCATCCCCAAGGGCCCCAAGGGCCCCCCTTCCTCTATTCCTCCGCCCGTGTAGTTTTCGCCGTTCTGGTGCTCTGTTGAGGGCACCGCGCCAGGCCGCTCCGAATCGCGGGGCCGCGGTCTAGGAAAGACCGCGGCTTCACTTGCGGCCTAACGGCGCGCCGCTCCCCACGCCTCTGTGGTCCTCTCTCAGCCCCAGGAAACCTCCCCTACCCCAGAGGGCCAGCTACCCGGCCTGTCTCTCACCCCCTCAGCCCCCTGTTCAATTAAAGAATCACCCTGTCAGCCCTCTTCCCACTGCCTGAACAGCCATCCCGCCTGACCAGCAACAGGGTCCCCCTCACAGCCCCAGCCCCCCCCCTGTCTTTCCAAAGCACAGAAGCCTGATCCAGGGGTTACCCGATCGCCTCTTACAGGGGTCAGGAAGGAATTTTTTCCCTGCTGGAGCATATTGGCCGAGCACCGCCGGGGTTTTTTGCCTTCCTCTGGACCAAGCCTGGAAAGAGGAGTTAGCCAATTCCTCTCCCCACTGCCCCGAAATCCCCCCCCCCCGTGTATTGACGATCATGGCACGTAGGCAATATTCTGCCGAAACCATTTGGAGTTTGAGGCAATGCGCCGCAATACTGCCAGCCATCACCAAAAAGGCCCTAAGAACTGAGCGACTATTGAGAATCGATCATAGATCGACGGTCAGTCATTTCAGCCATTTACCCCAGCTCAAGCACATATCATGTGCTCTGATCAACACAAGATCGGCAGTAAAACACCGACTAGAAATCCGCGACTTCATTCAACAAAAGGATCTAGACTGTCTTTTTATTACAGAGAGCTGGCTCACAGCCGACTGTAACACCATTCTAGGAGAACTGGTGCCAGAAAATTACCGTATCATAACGGAAAACAGAATAGGGCAAAGAGGAGGCGGCCTGGCGGTGATCCTCAAGACTCATCTTACGATCACCAAACCAGTCCGCCAAAACCCTCTTCCATTCATGGAAACCCTTACTCTACAACTTCAAGCAAGTTCAAAGGAGACCGTCCACATTCTGCTCTGCTATAGGCCGCCCGGCCCAAAATCGCAGCTGCTATCATCATGGACGGATTTCTTCTCCACTTATACCCTCAACAGCAAACACCTGTTGCTGCTCGGGGATTTCAATCTCTGGGCCAACTCCTCACAGGACCCCATTGCCGACGCCTGTATTGACCACCTGGAAGGATTAGGATTGCAGCAACTAGTATGTGGGCCCACACATGCTTCAGGTCACACACTTGATCTTATTTTCAGACAAGCTCTGGAAATAAAAATTTGGGAAAATGAAAAATTGCCATGGACAGATCACCATGCAATTACCTTCAATATTTCCACAATCCCCCCCGCAACAAAAACATCAAATCCAGTGACAACACACTGGACTAGATGTCAGAAGAAGCTCCACTCGGAACTCTTCAAAACCACTTTAAGGAAAAAAACAGAAACAACTCCGCCGCATCAAACGGCCGTTGAAACATTGGAAGCCATAAACTCGGCCATGCTACAGTCAGCCGACTTGGTAGCGCCGAAGCGACGAACCCGCATCCGGAAAACCAACCGCAGCTGGTTTAGCAACCAACTGTCGTTACTGAAGCAAGAACGCAGAAGGGCCGAATCTGCCTGGAAAAGATGTTCTTCAGAGCTAAACCTATCCATCTACAAGGCGACTACAAGAAAATACCACAAAGGAATTTTCCAAGCCAAGAAAAATTATTTTTCGGAGGCTATCAACGGCGCCCTAAACCGCCCCCGCGAACTCTTCAAGATGGTCACCCAGACCATGAAGCCAGGATGCATTGAAACCCCCAGCTCGGACACACAAGAATTTTGCAATGAACTATCGGATTACTTCATTAATAAAATCGAGGTGATCCGTGAAAGCATTCAGCAAAACAATTCCCCCTCAGCCCCCCCTGCAGCCTCTCACACAACACCCATAGTAATTCTTCTATATCAGGTAAGTTCGCCCTGGAACCCATCTCCATCGAGACCACTAAGAATGTCATTTGTACTCTGCGTAATAGCACAGCGCCAAATGACGTTATCCCCACTAAACTGCTGAAGGAATGCGCCGACATTCTGGCTCCTCCCATCACGCAGCTTATCAACCAGTCTTTCTTGGAAGGCATAGTGCCCTCACAGTTGAAAGAGGGTGTAATCCAACCCATCCTGAAGAAACCCTCCCTGGACCCCAAGGATCCACTCCACCGCCGTCCCATAACTAGCCTCAACGTACTCTCAAAGATAATGGAAAAAGTAGTGGTACAACAGCTGCAACAGCATCTAGATACCCACAAGCTACTTGACCCATTGCAATCAGGCTTCCGTCCCGGACACGGGACAGAAACAGCATTACTGAAAGTATGGGACGATGTTCTCAAGGCCGCAGACGAAGGAGAATCTTGTCTTCTAGTTCTGTTGGACCTAAGTGCCGCTTTCGACACTGTAGACCACAATCTGTTACTGACTCGGCTTGCTGAAGTAGCCAGAGTCGCAGAAGGCGATCTATCTTGGTTCTCCTCTTTTCTGGAAAACCGATCGCAAACAGTGAAGTTAGGACCTTTCACGTCTGACAAACGCACAGTAACATGCGGAGTCCCTCAAGGATCGCCTCTGTCACCAGTGCTGTTTAACATATATCTTCGTCCTCTCTTTGAGATTATCAGCAGCCAAAAACTGCTCTACCACTCATATGCAGATGACACACAACTCTATTTCCGCATCTGCAACAGACAGGATCACCACCTCAATCTAGAGACATGTCTCTCTTTGATAGAGGACTGGATGACAAAGAGTTATCTTAAACTCAATGGAGCGAAAACAGAACTTCTCCTGTTTCACGCCAAGCGTATGAATCAACTTTCAACAGCATGGACCCCCCCGCCCATTCTGGGCAAGCTCATCACCCCTAGCGCCAAAGTCAAAAGCCTAGGGGTCATTTTTGACTCCTTTATGACAATGGACGCACAAATAGGGTCAGTAGTCAGCGGATCTCACCATCTGCTGCGCCTACTACGCAGACTCACTCCGTTCATCCCTAAAGAAGATTTAGCGGTCGTGGTGGGAGCAATTGTTAACTCCAGACTGGATTATGCAAATGCCCTTTACCTCGGCCTCCCCAAGTACCAAATCGCTCGTCTGCAAGTCGTTCAGAATACGGCCGCCAGACTGGTGACTGGGAAAAAACCCTGGGAATCCATCTCACCTTCACTGAGAGCACTTCATTGGCTGCCAGTCAAAGACAGAATCGCTTTTAAAGCTCTCTGTCTTACACATAGATGTGTCCATGGGAATGCCCCCCTTTATTTATGCGAAATAATAAAAGCGCATAATCCCAATCGCGTTTTGCGATCCACGAATCAGAACCTGCTCCAGGTTCCGAAAGCCAACTTCAAGTCCAAGGGAGAAAGGAGATTCGCGATCCAAGGTCCCAAACTATGGAACGCTTTACCAACCAGCATTCGGTTGGAGGAGAACCACCTAGCATTTAGAAAAAAGGTCAAGACTTTTCTCTTTTGATATCAAAGGAGACAGGAACAACAAGCGCCCAGAGGCGATTCAGTTCGCATGTGCCGCGCTATACAAGTTTTCATTCATTCATTCATTCATTCATTCATTCACTGTGCAACTCTGTAACTCTGTCACTGTGCAACTCTGCAACTCTGAAACTCTGTCACTGTGCAACTCTGTAACTATGTAACCCTGTCACTGTGCAACTCTGAAACTCTGTCACTGTGCAACTCTGTAACTCTGTCACTGTGCAACTCTGTAACTCTGTCACTGTGCAACTCTGTAACTCTGTCACTGTGCAACTCTGCAACTCTGAAACTCTGTCACTGTGCAACTCTGTAACTATGTAACCCTGTCACTGTGCAACTCTGAAACTCTGTCACTGTGCAACTCTGTAACTCTGTCACTGTGCAACTCTGTAACTCTGTCACTGTGCAACTCTGAAACTCTGTAACTCTGTAACAAAAAAAATACCTGAAGTACACCCGGGGGGGGGGGGCAAAAAATACCCGGCCAACCTATTTATCACAAATATCAAACAAGATAACGAGTTTAGTAATTATTTGAACAAGGGCGCTGCAAAGGGCTGATTTGTGGGCGATCAAAAATGACTTACAATGCGGCGCCCAACAAACCGCGGCGATATTTAACGGTTACAGCCTATTAATTAGACCCAATTAAGACTTTCAATTGTTTTTTTCTGCGCCACTCGTTGGAGGACTGATGATTTGGCTGTTTCAGATTGTGGCAAACGTTGGGGGGGCGGGGGAGGGGGGGGGGGCAAAATGTATAGAAAATACATCACGCCGCTGGGCGAGGGACGGAGATTTATTTCATACATCTAATAATCTTCTGGATCAATTCCCAAATTTACATGAGCAGGTAATTAAACGTTTACCTGGTTATTAAATTTTAAATTGGTGTTTATTTGCTTTTCTTGCTTTTATTATTTAAGGTATTTTTATTTATTATTTAATGTTTTTATTTTTTTTTTTTTTTTTAATGGGAGCCTTCAGGGGCCAATTAGTGGTAATTAGCAAAGTGCGATGAAATTAAATAAAAACAGAAAAAAATAAGGTTAGGCATAAATAATCCGAACCCCGGGATAGATTTCAATTTAACCCCTTCGTGCCGACCTTATGCATTTGCGTTCTCGATTTTAAGGGTCCAATCACACCGATGCGTTTGTTTTTACGCATTTTGGAGAAATGCAGGGAAATCTTTTAACATGGTTTCCTATGGGACACGTTCACATAGATGCATTTCTGTGCCTCTGCGTTTTTGGAAAGCGTCGGCGACTTTTTTTTCCCCGCAAAAAGCAGCGTTTTGCATGTAATAGAATTCAATGGACCCGCATCTAAAACGCAAGTACCGCGATTTGCGGTTTGCATTTTTTTTACCTGTTTATAGCTGGTTGTTAACCACTTAAGGACTGCCTCCATTTACATCGGCAGAATGGCACGGCTGGGCACAGGCACATACCTGTACCTTGCCTTTTAAGAGCCCAGCCATGGTCCGAAAGCTCTGTGACCACGCCCCCGCGGGACCCGCAGACCCGAATTATGGGGCCCCTTACACAGCTTCAGGCATGGGCCCCCTGGAGCAGAGAACCGGGGGGTCCTGCAAATTGAGAAGCGGGGGGGGGGTGCCTCCACTAATAACGAATTGGAGACCTATGGGCCCTTTAATAAAAAAGAGGGGGGTTGCCATCCGGGGCCCTCTTGGCCCTTTAATAAAAAATAAATAAAAATTTAAATAAGTAAAAAAAAATATCTGGGGACCTCTGGGCCCTTTAATAAAAACTAAAAATACACACATATATATATATATATATATATATATATATATAAATATATAAATATATACAGTATATAGAAATATATATATATATTTTAAAGGGGGTTGCCATCCTGGCCCCTTACAGGTGTAAGGGGAAATCGTTTTTTTATATATTTTTGGGGGATATTTATTATAGCAAACAGTAAAAAAATGTTTTCAAAATTGTCGCTCTATTTTTGTTTATAGCGCAAAAAATAAAAACCGCAGAGGTGATCAAATACCACCAAAATAAATCTCTATTTGTGGGGGAAAAAAGGACGCCAATTTTGTTTGGGAGCCACGTCGCACGACCGCGCAATTGTCAGTTAAAGCGACGCAGCGCCGAATCGCAAAAAGGGGCAAGGTCCGGGTCTTAAGTGGTTAATAAAAACAAAAAACATATATATAAAAATATATATATATATATATATATATATATATATATATATATATATATATATATATGGGGGGGTTGCCATCTGTGGTCCTGGGGACCTCCGGGCCCCTTACAAAAAAAAAAAAAATGAGGTTGCCATCCGGGCCCCTTACAGGTGTACTGCCTGTACCCCCCTGATGGCGGTCCTGACTATATATATATATTTTGGGAGCACAATGTCTCGTGCCTCCACAAGCCCGGTGCTGCCAAAGACAAGATGGTAACAACCTCCTTGAGTACTGTAACAGAATGGCCCATGACACCCAGAGACTTTTGAAGGATGGGGGGTACTCCTGTGCCAGCGTCACTAATGACTCTTGGGTCTAGGGTCACCCTGTGCCCCTTTTGGACATAGGGTGACTGAGAAATTTTAATTCATGTATTGCAGGATATCTTGAGATATTACAAGTCGTTGGCTTATTCTGACCCCAACAGGTCAATAGTGACTCATTCCTCTGTGTAACAGGCTGTTGAGGTGCTAATTAAGTCGGCTTCTACAGACCTTGGCCCGGATTCACAAAGCACTTACACCGACACATCTCCAGATACGCAGCGTAAGTACAAATATGCGCCGTCGTATCTGTGTGCCAGACCCACAAACTAAGACTCGCCTAAAAACAGACTTCATCTCACCGACATAACTTGCCTACGCCGGCGTAGAGTGGGCGCATATTTACGCTGGGCTCATGTGACGCTCCCATTGATTTTCTATTCAAATATGCAAATGAGAGAGCTACGCTGATTCACGAACGTACTTGCGCCCGGCGCATGATATACGTGGTTTGCGTATGTTTTACGTTCGGCGTAAAGTTATTCCCCATAGATGAGGCGCAACCCATGCAAAGGTTTGGACCAGGGAACACAAGCCTACATATTGTACGTTGGACGTCTGAATATGGGCCGGTGTGGGTCTGGCTGGGCGTAGGTTACGTTCATGGCGAACAGAGCGATCCGGCGTATCTTGGGCAGTTGTTCCGACGTGGTTGTATGCGCACGGGGATACGTCCATGTGCCGATGTATGCGCAGTTCGGTTTAAGTACTTGTCTGGCGCCCGGCCCATCATGTGCATGGGGTCACGCTTCATTAACATGGATCACGCCCACTTCCAGCCCACTTCCAGCCCACTTCCACTTACGCCTACGAAATATACGCTACGTCGGCGCAGAGTTGGGAGCATTTGCTTTGTGAATTCCATGCTTGCCTCTCCGCGCTGCGCCGGCGTAGCGTAAAAGACATACGTTACGGCGGCATAAATATGCACCGATGTCTGTGAATACGGGCCCTTGTGTGAAAATACTATGGATGATTAGGTGTGGAATGTGACTTCGCAGGTGTAGTAATTCGGTCATGTTAATTAAGTCAGACCGGTGCCAGAACGTCTGACATACAGGTAGGAATGTGTATTATGCAGGTGAATAGCTGTTGTCGGAGTCGGGACGTCTGGGGGATAATTAACTCACCTGAATGTCATTATCTAAAAGAATGTGTATGAAGTTCATTGTGTAATATGGTGGGTGGAGTTGATTCATTGTTCACTTGGTTTCTAAAACTGTATATAACCAGCTCAGTGTACCATTAAAAGTGTTTATACATTTTGAAACCAGAGAACAGAGCTGTGTGAGTCTCGTTATTCTAGGAAATGGAATGGGTCGTGCCTGCTGGTTTGTCGAAGTGTCGGATAAGCTGTCTTGGGTTGATGGAAGATCGTAAATGCTGGTGACCGTTACAAGAACAAACTCAGGCCCGGATTCACATACATCGGTGCATATTTATGCCGCCGTAGCGTATCTTTTTTTTTTACGATACGCCGGCGCAGAGCAGAGAAGCAAGCATGGAATTCACAAAGCGAATGCTCCCAACTCTGCGCCGGCGTAGCGTATATTTTGTAGGCGTAAGCCGGCGTAAGTGAAAGTAGGTGGAAGTGGGCGTGATCCATGCTAATAAAGCTTAACCGCAAATAATGGGCCGGCGCCAGACAAGTACTTAAAACGAACTGCGCATGCGTCGGGACATGGACGTATCCCCGTGTGCATGTGCACAACCACGTCGGAACAACTGCCTAAGATACGCCGGATCACTGTGTACGCCGCGAACATTACCTACGCCCCCCCCCCCCAGACCCGCGGCGGCCCATATTCACAGACGTCCAACGTACAATACGTAGGCTTGTGTTCCCTGGTCCATACATTTGCATGGGTTGCACCTCATCTATGGGGAATAACTTTACGCCGAACGTAAAACGTACGCAAAGCGCGAAAACCATCCCCCGGGCTCACGTACGTTCGTGAATCGCCGTATTTCCCTCATTTGCATTTCTGAAATCGAAAATCAATGGGAGCGCCACATGCGTCCAGCTTAAATATGCGCCCGCTCTACGCCGGCGTAGGCAAGTTACGTCGGTGGGATGAAGTCTGTTTTTAGGCGTATCTAAGTTTGTGTGTCCGGCGCACAGATACGACGGCGCATATTTGTACTGTGTATTTGGAGATACGTCGGCGCAAGTGCTTTGTGAATCTGGGCCTCCATGTTCTTCATGGTGCACAGCGTCTCCCCGAGAACATGGGCGCTTACCGCGCTGCAAAGTGCGCAGCCAGATCATGAAGGGTCGGATAGGTGAAGCCGGGTTTTCGCAGTCATTATCTCATGCGCCACTCCGCCATCTTTTTAGGTTGAAGGTGGCAGAGCCGCCAATTTCACACAGAAACTCCTCTTTTACCTCGAAAGGCTCTTCATGGCGTCTCAGCGCCTCTTTTTATAAATAAAATAAATACAAAAGGAATTTAACTCCGCCTTCCTTTCTCCTTTTTCATCTTTTTTTCTATGAAAAGGTCGTCTTTAAATACTAGATTGGTTCCAATAAGAGAGTCAACTGGTTGGGAAATGTTCATCTTCTTGAGTGGCCTATCAGAAAGGACGAGCCGCCCCGCCGGTTTTTTATTCCAGAGGGGCGAAGACGGATTTCGAGGAAGACGTTAAACGCAAGATGAATGGCGGCCGACCGCGGATCCCGCCGGACGTCTCCACAATAATCTGATTGCCGAGGAACAATTCTATTATCAGAAGTTTATAGGCAGCTGGTCGAATTTCGCAATAAACGGGAGGGGGAAGGGAGGGGGGACGCTTGTAAAGCAGACAGATACATGTGTCAAGAGCTCCGGGTTATCGCCATCCGTCTTTAGGTGCATCGGATCCGTAAGTGTTATTCTATAAAGGAGTATTACAAAAGTAAGTACACCCCTCGGTCACATTTGTGTAAATCTTTTCTTGTATCTTTTCATGTGACAACACTTAAGAAATGACACTTTTGCCCGGATTCACAAAGCACTTGCGCCGACGTATCTCCAGATGCGCCGCGTAAGTACAAATATGCGCCGTCGTATCTGTGCGCCGCACCCACAAACTAAGATACGCCTAAAAACAGACTTCATCCCACCGACGTAACTTGCCGGCGTAGAGTGGGCGCATATTTACGCTGGACGCATGTGGCGCTCCCATTGATTTTCTATTCACCTATGCAAATGAGGGAGATACGCCAATTCACGAACGTACTTGCGCCCGGCGCATGATTTAAGCGGTTTGCGTAAGTTTTACGTCCGGCGTAAAGTTATTCCCCATAGATGAGGCGCAACCCATGCAAAGGTATGGACCAGGGAACACAAGCCTACGTATTGGACGTCTGTGAATATGGGCCGACGTGGGTCTGGGGGGCGTAGGTTAGGTTTGCGGCGTACACAGTGATCCGGCGTATCTTAGGCAGTTGTTCCGACGTGGTTGTGAGCATGCGCACGGGGAGACGTCCACGTCTCGACGCATGCGCAGTTCATTGTAAGTACTTGTCTGGCGCCCGGCCCATCATTTGCATGGGGTCACGCCTCATTAGCATGGATCACGCCCACTTCCACCTACTTCCACTTACGCCGGCTTACGCCTACTAAATATACGGTACGCCGACGCAGAGTTGGGAGCATTTGCTTGGTGAATTCCATGCTTGCCTCTCCGCGCTGCGCCGCCGTAGCGTAAAAGAGATACGCTACGGCGGCATAAATATGTGCCGGTGTATGTGAATCCGGGCCGTTGTATCTACAATGTTGTGTAGTGAGTGTACAGCTTGTGTAAGGGTGTAAATTTGCCATCCCCCTCAAAATAACTCAACACACAGCCCAGTTGGCAGTGCGTCCATAAGGGGCACACGGGCACCGCTCCCCTCTCTCCTGCCACCCTCTCTATCACCAATAAATAGATTCATGCATCGCATTAATCTATCTATGGTCGCCGCTGCCGCCCCCTATTCAGGTGCCCGACCCCTTTTCGGGCACCAGGCACCCAGGGGCCGACTGACCATTCGGGTGCTTGGGCACTGCCGAGGGCCCAATGCCACTAGGGGGCCCCATCAGGATTGCCAGCCTCAGTAAAACCAGGGACAGTATGTAAAAAAAAAAAAAAATCCCAAGATTTTAAGTGCCCCCCCTCTCCAGTAACTTTTCAGTGTGTATGCGTATGTATACTGTGTGTGTATACTGTTTATCCCCATAATCTTCAATTTCCCGGGGTCCCATAATTTTCTATTTCCCGGGGGCCTCATAATCTTCTATTGCCCAGGGGCCCCATAATTTTCTATTTCCTGGGGGCCTCATAATCTTCTATTGCCCAGGGGCCCCATAATTTTCTATTGCCCATGGGCCCCATAATTTTCTATTGCCCAGGGGCCCCATAATTTTCTATTGTCCATGGGCCTCATAATCTTCTATTGCCCAGGGGCCCCATAATTTTCTATTGCCCATGGGCCCCATAATTTTCTATTGCCCAGGGGCCCCATAATTTTCTATTGTCCATGGGCCCCATAATCTTCTATTGCCCAGGGGCCCCATAATCTTCTATTGTCCATGGGCCCCATAATCTTCTATTTCCCAGGGGCCCCATAATCTTCTATTGTCCATGGGCCCCATAATCTTCTATTGCCCAGGGGCCCCATAATCTTCTATTGTCCAAGGGCCCCATAATCTTCTATTTCCCAGGGGCCCCATAATCTTCTATTGTCCATGGGCCCCATAATCTTCTATTGCCCAGGGGCCCCATAATCTTCTATTGTCCATGGGCCCCATAATCTTCTATTGCCCAGGGGCCCCATAATCTTCTATTGTCCAGGGGCCCCATAATCTTCTATTGCCCAGGGGCCCCATAATCTTCTATTGTCCATGGGCCCCATAATCTTCTAATGTCCATGGGCCCCATAATCTTCTATTGCCCAGGGGCCCCATCATTTTCTATGGTCCATGGGCCCCATAATCGCCATTGCCCGGGGGGGCCCCATGAGTTGTTTGTCCACCCCTGCATGCACCTGAATTACAGCGGCGGAGTCTTTTTTTGAAGCACCTGATTAGCATGCTGGTCGCTTGCAGTTCACTCAGCGTTGAACCGCCTCTCAGCCAATCAGGGACTCAGGTCTGTTATCCGATTGGCTGAAACGACAGGAGCTGTGATTGGGCGCCTATCAGGTGTCCAATCATAGCAGAGGATGGGAAAAGACTTTGTGGAGCGTGGAGGACACCGCCGTCATGGTCCGCTGCCCCACCGAGACAAGTAAGTGAAAGGGCGGGGCCAACTTAATATTGAACCCTACGGACGAAGACTGGGGTGCCATTAAAGTTCATGTGCGTGTAAAGGCCCGCGTCCCAATACTTTTGGCAGTACAGTGTACCTTCCATTCTGAAGCTTTCTTCCTCCCCGGCTTCTTATTTGTCTCAGAAGATCGGCGCAGTGAAAGATTAAAGGCTGAAACGGTTACAGAAGATTCCGCGAGCAAAGATGGCATCCATTCTCCAGGCGGCGGTCGGCAATCATTCACGGTATTGACGCCTACACAGGTTTACAGTAATGAATGAATTGATTTTCTCTTAATAAAGCCATAAACTATTTATGCTGCTCATGAATGTACCCATAAATCACTCGCCTATGCAGCCCAAATAAGGCACCAAAGACGCCAATCAATCAATAACTTTCTATTGCTTAATAGGCTTTATTAAGTAAGAGTGATCGGCATCCCAGATGACGGAAAAAGAAAAAACCTGCGTGGTGCCGAATGGGCGCAAATAACTGTCAGTGGCCAAACCCACCGAATCTCCGAGGAATAAATCACAATTGGTGCATCGTAGAGCCCTCTTCGGGATACAGGTTCAAATATCCACCACCTGGTATTATAGGAAAAGATGGTCGAAGGTTATCAGTGGTGGACCCCAAGGTTCAGTGTTATCAGTGGTGGACCCCAAGGTTCAGTGTTATCAGTGGTGGACCCCAAGGTTCAGTGTTATCAGTGGTGGACCCCAAGGTTCAGTGTTATCAGTGGTGGACCCCAAGGCTCAGTGTTATCAGTGGTGGACCCAAGGCTCAGTGTTATCAGTGGTGGACCCCAAGGCTCAGTGTTATCAGTGGTGGACCCCAAGGTTCAGTGTTATCAGTGGTGGACCCCAAGGTTCAGTGTTATCAGTGGTGGACCCCAAGGCTCAGTGTTATCAGTGGTGGACCCCAAGGCTCAGTGTTATCAGTGGTGGACCCCAAGGTTCAGTGTTATCAGTGGTGGACCCCAAGGTTCAGTGTTATCAGTGGTGGACCCCAAGGTTCAGTGTTATCAGTGGTGGACCCCAAGGTTCAGTGTTATCAGTGGTGGACCCCAAGGTTCAGTGTTATCAGTGGTGGACGCCAAGGATCAGTGTTATCAGTGGTGGACCCCAAGGTTCAGTGTTATCAGTGGTGGACGCCAAGGTTCAGTGTTATCAGTGGTGGACCCCAAGGTTCAGTGTTATCAGTGGTGGACCCCAAGGTTCAGTGTTGGGACCTGTGGCGGCTGGTGCTCAAAATTTTTTGGGGGGGTACAAACAAAAAAATAAATTGCAGCCTCACTGTGCCCATCAAATGCAGCCACTGTGCCATCAATTGTCACCACTGTGCCATCAATTGTCACCACTGTGCCATCAATTGTCACTACTGTGCCATCTATTGTCACCACTGTGCCATCAAACGCAGCCACTGTGCCATCAATTGTCTCCACTGTGCCATGCCATCAATTGTCACCACTGTGCCATGCCATGAAATGCAGTCACTATGCCATCAATTCGCACCACTGTGCCATGCCATCAAACACAATCACTGTGCTCATCAATTTCAGCCACTGTGCCATCAATAGTCACCACTGTGCCCATCAATTGTCACCACTGTACCCATCAATTGTCACCACTGTGCCATCAAATGCAGCCACTGTGCTCATCAATTGTCACCACTGTGCCCATCAATTGTCACCACTGTGCCATCAATTGTCACTACTGTGCCATGAATTGTCACCACTGTGCCATGCCATCAAACGCAGCCACTGTGCCATCAATTGTCACCACTGTGCCATGCCATCAAAGGCAGCGACTGTGCCATCAATTATCACCACTGTGCCATGCCATCAAATGCAGTCACTATGCCATCAATTCGCACCACTGTGCCATGCCATCAATTACAGTCACTGTGCCATCAATTGTCACCACTGTGCCATGCCATCAAATGCAGTCACTATGCCATCAATTCGCACCATTGTTGCCACTGTGCATGTCACTGTGCCCTTTAATTGTTGCCACTGTGCCCATTGTCACCACTGTGCCCCTTGATGCCACTGTGCCCATTGTCGCTGCTGTGCTCTGTAAAATGCATTTACCTTTCTCCTTCCACGTCCCTCGATGTCTTCTCCCGCCCTTGATGACGCTTCAGCCAATCAGGTTACCGATAACCAGAATCGGCAAACCTGATTGGCTGAGACGGCAGTCAGTCTTATCCAAGCAACGCACCCCCCATACGTTCCCTGGATAAAGCATCCAGGAGCCGAGGGCTGTACTCGGAAAGCCTAACAGAGCTGCTGGTTCCACACAGCCAACCAGCTGCCGTTATTCAGGCGCTCAAGGTCCGACCATCTGAATAGACCAGCGGCAGCGGCAACAATAACATACATTCATGCAATGCATGAATGTATGTTATTTGCGAGAGCCAGAGGGGGCGGCGCTCCAGCGCCACTAGTTGGAACCCTTACTTTATAATATATTTATAAATGATATTGGGTCTGAGATGAAAAGTAACATTTCTGTCCTTGCAGATGACACCAAGCTATGCAGTGGAATAACGTCCTTGCAGGATGTCTCCAATTTACAAGCCGACCTCAATGCTCTGTCTAATTGGGCGACTAAGTGGCAGATGAGGTTTAATGTTGATAAATGTAAAATTCTGCACTTGGGGGGAGGGGGCTAAGAATATGCATCATACATACTAGGGGGAGTATCCGTAGTGGAGAAGGATCTGGGGGAATCAATGGTGGAGAATGATCTGGGGAATCAATGGTGGAGAAGGATCTGGGGGAATCAATAGTGGAAAAGGATCTGGGGGAATCAATGGTGGAGAAGGATCTGGGGGAATCAATGGTGGAGAATGATCTGGGAAATCAATGGTGGAGAATGATCTGGGGGGAACCAATAGTGGAGAAGGATCTGGGGGGAATTAATGGTGGAGAAGGATCTGGGGGAATCAATGGTGGAGAAGGATCTGGAGGAATCAATGGTGGAGAAGGATCTGGGGAATCAATGGTGGAGAAGGATCTGGGGGGAACCAATAGTGGAGAAGGATCTGGGGGAAACCAATAGTGGAGAAGGATCTGGGGGGAACGAATAGTGGAGAAGGATCTGGGGGGAATTAATGGTGGAGAAGGATCTGAGGGAACCAATAGTGGAGAAGGATATGGGGGAATCAATGTTGGAGAAGGATCTGGGGAAATCGATGGTGGAGAAGGATCTGGGGGAATCAATGGTGGAGAAGGATTTGAGGGAATCAATGGTGGAGAAGTATCTGGGGGAATAAATAGTGGAGAAGGATCTGGGGGAATCAATAGTGGAGAAGGATCTGGGGGAATCAATGGTGGAGAAGTATCTGGGGGAATAAATGGTGAAGAATGATCTCGGGGAATCAATGGTGGAGAAGGATCTGGAGGAATCAATGGTGGAGAAGGATCTGGAGGAATCAATGGTGGAGAAGGATATGGGGAATCAATGGTGGAGAAGGATCTGTGGGAACCAATGGTGAAGGATCTGGGGAATCAATGGTGGAGAAGGATCTGGGGGAATCAATGGTGGAGAAGGATCTGGAGGAATCAATGGTGGAGAAGGATATGGGGAATCAATGGTGGAGAAGGATCTGTGGGAACCAATGGTGAAGGATCTGGGGAATCAATGGTGGAGAAGGATCTGGGGGAATCAATGGTGGAGAAGGATCTGGAGGAATCAATGGTGGAGAAGGATATGGGGAATCAATGGTGGAGAAGGATCTGTGGGAACCAATGGTGAAGGATCTGGGGAATCAATGGTGGAGAAGGATCTGGGGGGATTAATGGTGGAGAAGGATCTGGAGGAATCAATGGTGGAGAAGGATCTGGGGGAATCAATGGTGGAGAAGGATCTGGGGGAACCAATAGTGGAGAAGGATCTGGGGGAATCAATGGCGGAGAAGGATCCCAGTTGGCTTCCCTTAATAAGGGAAGTAGAGGTGGAAGAATGTGGGGCTGGTGGGGGGTAATATCCCTGTGATTCCTCTTTAAGGATTCAGTTGCTACATATTTTTACAACAGGTGAAGATTGATCTCCTTCTCAGACCCATAAAATTTGACACCCAAGGTGGAATTGGCGGGGAGCCCCCCATCGAATCCAGCCCGGGTCTTTTATTTGCACTCCGTCCCTTCAGAATGTTTATTTTCTTGTTTCCGACAATGATAAAAGGACAAACAAGACGGAACACGCCGGGCGTGCGGCACGTGAAAATGGAGCCTCGCACCTTATTTTGTAGAGTGGGTGGCACAGATGGCACCAAGGAGAACGCTGAGAGGGGGGAAATCAAAGCGATCTCTCTTCTGCGGGGAATAAAACGCGTAATAATTTGTCATTTTTTACCGGAATAATCCTCCGGTGCATTTTGGCGATGAATCCCATTTGCCGATCGCGCAGCATGTCATTAGGGGAGCCGGCGGAGTGTTTTGTTGCAGAGAGAGAGAGAAAGTCTTCAGCTTTTAGTGCGACTCGGATTCTGGAGGATGTCAAAGAAACGCTCACCACAGGAGGCGAACCGCAAGACGGGTCCGAACACGAATCACCAAAGTGAGAACCACTTCATCAATCCTCCTCCGGTGTTACCGGGTTCAGGGGAGGATGCTGAGTGTCACCAGCTCTACTTCTGACGCAAAGTCTTACAAAGTAAGTCCAGAATACGGAACACAACCTTGAGAATGAGGGCCAAAAGATGGTGAAAGTGGGTGGAGCTAAGAACTTAAATTCTTCCTTCTTTACAATGTCCACCTCCAATAATGCTTTCTTTCCTAAATGCCTTCCTTCCTCTGTTCTTATTCCTTCTCCAACCGTACCCTTCTTTCCTTCAGTTTATCCTCTCTTCTCCTCTCTTTATTCCTCTCTGTATCCTTCTCCCCTCCTCTCCTCCCCTCCCCTCTCCCCCCTCCTCTATTCCCCTCCCCTCCTCCCCCTCCCTCCTTCCTCCCCTCCCCTCTCCTATCCTCACAATCCCCTCTCCCCTCCCCTCTCCTTTCCTCCCCTCCCCCTCCTCCCCCTCCTATCCTCACAATCTCTCTCCTCTCCCCTCCCCTCTCCTCCTCCCTCTCCTCCCCTCCTCTTCTCCTCCCCTCTCCTTTCCTCCCCTCTCCCCTCCCCTCCCCTCCCCTCCCTCCCCTCTCCCCTCCCCTCCTCCCCTCCCCTCCTCCTCCCCTCCTCCTCCCCTCCCCTCCTCCTCTCCCCTCCCCTCCCCTCCCCTCCCTCTCCTCACCATCTCCTCCCCTCTTATCTCCTTTCCTCCCCTCTCCTCACCATCCCATCTCCTCTCCTCTATTCCTTTCTTCTCCCCTCCCCTCTCCTTTCCTCCCTCCCCTCTCCTCACCATCCCCTCCCCTCTCCTCTCCTCTCCTTTCCTCCCCTCCCCTCTCCTATCCTCACAATCCCCTCTCCTCTCCCCTCTCATTTCCTCCCCTTCCCTCTCCTTACCATCTCCTCCCCTCTTATCTCCTTTCCTCCCCTCTCCTCACCATCCCCTCCCCTCTCCTCACCATTCCCTCCCATCCCCTCCCCTCTCCTCACCATCCCCTCCCCTCTCCTCTCCTTTCCTCCCCTCCCCTCCCCTCTCCTCACCATCCCCTCCCCTCCCCTCTCCTCCCCTCCCTTCTCCTCTCCTATCATCACCATCACCTCCCCTCTCCTCTCCCCTCTCCTCTCCTTCCCTCCCCTCTCCTTTCTTCTCCTTCCTTCCCCTCTTATCCCCTCTCCTTTTCTCCCCTCCCCTCTCTTCCCCTCCCCTCTCCTTCCCTCCCCTCTCCTCTCCTTCCCTCCCCTCTTGTCTTCTTTCCTCCCCTGCCCTTCCCCTCTACTTCCCCTCCCCTCTCCCCCTCTATTGCCCATCTACTCTCCTGCCTTCCCCTCTCCTCCCCTCTCCTTCCCTCTCTTCTTCTCCCCCCTCCCCTCTTATCCCCTCTCCTCTCCTTTCCTCACCATCCCCCCTCTCCTTTACTCCCCATCCCCTCCCCTTCTCTTTTTTTTTTTCTTTCTTTTTATTAAAGGGCCCAGGAAGGTCCCCAGTACCCCCCTTTTTTTAAATATAACTTTTTTGTTCTTATATTTTTTTTTTTATTTCGTAAGAGGCCCAGAGGTCCCCAGGGCAACCCCCCTCCAATTCGTTTCAACCCCCAGCTTCTCAATTAGCGGCAGTACCCCCCCACCTCTCAATTCACTGGCAGCCCCCCCACTTCACTGGCAGCACACCCCCCACCCCATAGTTCTCTGCTCTCCAGGGGGCCCATGCCTGAAGCTGTGTAATAAGGGGCCCCATAATTCCTGATGTTCCTCCGATACGGCAGAACTGGGTGGCAAATATTACAGTAAAATGTTTGCCTTTGCATTCCTATAAAACAACAATGTATCGATCGAGCGGGGAGTGTCACAGGTGAGCCTGTGGAGGTTGTGCCTCTTAAGCAATGCCGATCACAAAACATTGTGCATATTCCACGATGAACGATCGCAGACTGCCGCCCTAAGTGCCTGTCACTTACTGTGCATGTTCATGCAGCAATGCACAACAAATACACGCTTTAAATGCACCATTCCCCCTCCGCAGTCCCGAGGAAACAGCAATGCTGCCACCTGGTGGAAGACAGCGGGACGCCATACTGCAGTGCTGGCCCTTTTTTTTTTTGCAGTGTGATCAAGAAGGCAGATTTCACGACCGAGAAACGCGACCGAAGTCACGCTTTTCTCCAATCAAGGTTTCGGGTTCATTAGAGGCCGTAGACCAATGAAGCGTGTGTAGGTAGAATTCGCGGTCCAGCGCGGCGCGACGGAGAACCTCTCAGTTCGCCAAGTCCGTCGTTCCTTCACCTGAATGAAAATTTCAGACCTTTAGATGAAAAGATCGTTCCTCCTTTTGTGCCCATAGAAGTCTTCTTCTTCTTCTTTCTTTTACTTTGCCGTGATATTCTTGTGTAGTTCTGTCTGACCTTCGGCGCCATTATTCCGGAGGATTTCAACCGCCGCCGCCTTTGATATTTGCTATTTTTATTTTTAAACTTTAAAAAAGAATGATTGCAATTTTTTTGGGGGTTTCTCTGAAGTTCACTGAACCTGCGGTGTGGGAAGACGGCGCTAAATAAAAAGTTCATCGATTGTTCCTGACCGAGAGCGCAACCCAAAGGCGGCTCTAGGCTTTGTGAGGTCTTAGGCAAAACTTGACCTAGGGCCCCCCTCACTCACGCCCCCATGATAGGTAAAATAAATTCACGGACAAGAGGCTCTTCCCCACAACCCTGGCTGGTGGTTGTGGGGGGGTCTGCATGCAGAGGGCTTATCGATTGGAATCTGGAAGCCCCCTATGACAAGGCGGCCCCCAGATTATTCCTGACTGAGAGCGCAACCCAGAGGCGGCTCTAGACTTTCAGAGGCCTTAGGCAAAACTTGACCTAGGGCCCCCCTCACTCACGCCCCCATGATAGGTAAAAAAAATTCACGGACAAGAGGCTCTTCCCCACAACCCTGGCCGGTGGTTGTGGGGGGGTCTGCATGCAGAGGGCTTTATCGATCGGAATCTGGAAGCCTACTTTGACAAGGCGGTCCCCAGATTATTCCTGACTGAGAGCGCAACCCAAGGGCGCCTCTAGGCTTTGTGAGGCCTTAAGCAAAACTTGACATTGGGCCCCCCCAGTCACGCCCCCATGATGGGTAAAAATAAATACAAGGACAAGAGCGTCTTCCCCACAACCCTGGCCGGTGGTTGTGGGGGGGTCTGCTTGCAGATCACAAGGCGGCCCCCAGATCCTGCTCTTTAATAACTAAGGGGCCGGGGGGGCAGGGGCTTCATCAGGAATTTTGGGGCCCCTTACTCAGCTTCATGCATGGGCCCCCTGGAGCAGAGAACGGAGGGGGGGGGGTTGCTGCCAAAAATGCCAATGACAGGTGTGATGCCTGCTGTACCCCCCCCCCCCTGATGGCGACCACCATGTGACATCATTGACTCTCATGCTGGGTCATTGACGTCAAAAAAGGGTGGTGTCACTGATATTTACTGGTTGTTGGGGATGCTGGCGGCTCCTCTCCAGAGTCAGGGCTCTTAACGCTGCCTTAGCACAGCAACCAACGTTAAGGTCTCCTGTACATTATTCCTTTTTAAAAAAAAAAAAAAAAAAAAAAAGTCTCCTGTACCTCAAAACTGGGGTAATGCAATGGTCAAGTTAGGCGGCCACGAGGCCCCTGTGAATGCGAGGCCTTAGGCGACCGCCTAAGAGCCGCCTCTGGCGCAACCCTTCTGTTTACTGCAGACCAGTGATATCATGAAGAGTCATAGGAAGACCATCCGTTCAACGACTAGATACCAATTATGTCACATGAGAGGCATTCTAATCCTGGAAAGGCCAATCAGGAGCCAGAGACAGTAACAGCAATGCTTTACATTCATGGGAATTCAGCCAATCCCTTGGCTTGATATCAATGACATCACTGAGAGTGCAGCCTATCCAGCATCACTGAGAATCTAGGGGGAATCTAGGATGGAAAAGGACCCGGGGGTCCTAGTAGATGATAGGCTCAGGTATGGGGGAGGGAGGAGCTCAGGTATGGGGGAGGGTGGAGCTCAGGTATAGGAGAGGGAGGAGCTCAGGTATGGGGGAGGGAGGAGCTCAGGTATGGGCGGAGAACCTCTGGGGGAATCTAGGATGGAAAAGGACCCGGGGGTCCTAGTAGATGATAGGCTCAGGTATGGGGAGGGAGGAGCTCAGGTATGGGGAGGGAGGAGCTCAGGTATAGGATAGGGAGGAGCTCAGGTAGGGGGAGGGAGGAGCTCAGGTATGGGGAGGGATGAGCTCAGGTATAGGATAGGGAGGAGCTCAGGTAGGGGGAGGGAGGAGCTCAGGTATGGGCGGAGAACCTCTGGGGGAATCTAGGATGCAAAAGGACCCGGGGGTCCTAGTAGATGATAGGCTCAGGTATGGGGAGGGAGAGCTCAGGTATGGGGAGGGAGGAGCTCAGGTATAGGAGAGGGAGGAGCTCAGGTATGGGAGATAGGGAGGAGCTCATGTATGGGCGGAGAACCTCTGGGGGAATCTAGGATGGAAAAGGACCCAGGGGTCCTAGTAGATGATCGGCTCAGCAATGCCAAGCTGCTGCTAACAAAGCAAACAGAATATCGGCATTAAAAAGGGGATCAACTCCAGAGATAAAACAATAATTCTCCCGCTCTGCAAGACTCTGGTCCGGCCGCACCTGAAGCATGCTGTCCAGAAGTTGAGCGCGAGGATGTTGGCCTGCAGGCTAAGATGGACATCACCGTTGTCACGTCATAGGTCCTGCGGTCCTGGCATTGGCGCGGCAGGCTCCAGAAGCCTATGGCACTCGGCCGCAATCGGCCACTTTCGGTCACACTCGCCCACTGCCGCGCTCGGCGACTTTCGGCTGCACCACAGTCACAATCAGAGATCAGATTGGTCCCGGCGCTCGGGTCTAACAATGGAATGCAGCATTTCATAGACTCTGGGCTTTTCGGGGGAAAATTCGGGGCATCAGCCCCCCGTAGTCACCCCCTCCCGACACCCCTGGATGGAAAGAAGCAAAAAAAGGATTAAGGAAGGACGGAAAGAAGGGAAGTTTGGAGGAAAGAAGGAGGGAAGGAAGGAAGGGAAGAGGGGATGGAAGGAAAAAAAGGATTAAGGAAAGAAGGAATGAAGGAAGGAAAGAATTGATGCTAGGAGGAAAGAAGGAGGGAAGGAAGGAAGGAAGGATCAAAATGATTAAGGGATTAAGAAAGGAAGAAGAGAAGTTGGGAGGAGGGAAGGAAGGGAGGAATGCACGAGAGGTGATGGAAGGAAAAAAGGATTAAGGAAGGAAGGAATGAAGGAAAGAAAGAATGGACGTTGAGAGGAAAGAAAGAGGGAAGGAAAGAAGGAAGGAAGGAGGGATGGATGTAAGGAAGGAAAAAAAAGGTTAAGAGATTAAGGAAGCAAAGAAGGGAAGTTGAGAGGAAAGAAGGAGGGAAGGAAGGAAGGGAAGAGGGGATGGAAGGAAAAAAGAATTAAGGAAGGAAAGAATGGACGTTGGGAGGAAAGAAAGAAGGAAGGAGAGATGGAAAGAACGATAAAAAATTATTAAAGGATTAAGGAAGGAAGGAAGTTGGGAGGAAAGAAGGAAGGAAGGAAGGGAGGAGGGGATGGAAGGAAAAAGGGATTACGGAAGGAACGAAGGAATGAATGAATGAAGGAAGGAAAGAAGCGAAGTTGGGAGGAAAGAAGGAAGGAAGGAAGGAAGGAAGGAAGCAAGGGAGGAGGGGATGGAAGGAAAAAAGCATTAAGGAAGGGTGGAATGGAGGAAAGAAAGAATGGACGTTGGGAGGAAAGGAGGAGGGAAGGAAGGAGAGATGGAAGGAAAAAATGATCAAGGGATTTAGGAAGTAAGGAATGAAGGAAGGATGGAAAGAAGGAGGGACGGAAGGGAAGAGAGGATGGAAGGAAAAAAAAGGATTAAGGAAGGAAGGAATGAATGAAGGGAGGAAAGAATGGATGTTGGGAGGAGAGAAGGAAGGAAGGTAGGAAGGAGGGATGGAAGGAAGGAAAAAATGATTAAGGAAGGAAGAAAAGAAGGGAAGTTGGGAGGAGGGAAGGAAAGAAGGGAAGAGGGGATGGAAGGAAAAAAGGATTAAGTAAGTAAGGAAATTATGGACGTTGATAGGTAAGAAAGAGGGAAAGAGGAAGGAAGGAGGGATGGAAAGAAAGGAAAAAAGGATTAAGGAAGGAAGGAATGAAGGGAAGTTGGGAGGAAAGAAGAAGGGAAGGAAGGAAGGGAAGAGGGGATGGAAGGAAAAAGGGATTAAGTAAGGAAGGAATGAAGGAAAGAAGGAAGGGAGAAAAAAGAGGAGGTAAGAGAGTGAGAGAGGAATAAAGGAGAACATAAACGAGGGGAGATAACAGGAAGCACACAGGGAAGAAAGGGAGGAAGGGGAGGAAGGGGAAGGAGAAGTGGAAGACACTCACAGATGTTCATCAGTTAAATGAGTTCTAAAGTAATTATTCCCGATCAGTGGTGTGAGTTTTGCGCCTCGTTCTCCGAGTAGCGGCTCTCCCTGTGGTTTGTACAAATTAGAAGAACCGTTAACTGAGTTTCTACGCGGGTCTCCAGACATTGCGATATATTTAGCGGGATCCGCCTGTCTTCTCCATTTATCTTCTGCCGTTAATAAGGGATACGCGGGACTGAAATATGAGGCTCTCTGCCATTTTCCCGGCTGCGGAGTTATGGCCCGGTGTTTTGTCTGGGAAGGACTACTTACTCTAATATAATTTGCCATCCCCGAATCTCATAGGTGGTTAAACTACAACCTCAGATTCCTCTTTTCATTTTTCATCTTCTTCCTAACAAGTACTCGGCGCAAATGAGAAGCAGCGGCAGCCGTAATTTCTGCCAAGAAAAAATTGACTAAAAGGAACTTAAAGCATCTTCTCGTCCCGCAGCGTTCCTCTTACGAATTAACCTTGAGATGTATGTTAGTTCACAATGAGGAGAGCTTCACTCATTTTAGGAATAGATGAGAGATTTAAAGGACACGCCATTTTTCTTCAAGAGAAAATCTGGTGATCTTTTTTCTACGACCCGAGATGAAGACCTACAATAGAGATTTCCAACCTGATATGTTCCACTTTAATTGTATCTTAAGATAAACTTGTCATGTATGTGACATCAACCACAAAAAAATGCAAAAAAAGGGCCTGCTGTGAAATATTAGAACAAGATTTGGAATCCCATGTCCCCGTTAAACAGGGGAAGGAAAATTGGGCCTTTGGTGGTGGTGGTGGTACCAGAAAACTGTAAGCCCTTAATCTTGTTGGCCGCAGGAACGGGACCTGCTGTGAAATACTAGATCAAAAATTGTAATTACATGCCCCTGTTGAGCAGGGGCCGAAAAATTGGGCCTTGGGTGGTGGTGGTACCAGAACACTGTAAGCCTTCACAGTTAATCTTGTTGGGCGCAGGAACGGGCCCTACTGTGAAATATTATATCAAGATCTGGAATTACATCTCCCTGTTAAACAGGGGAAGAAAAATTGGGCCTTTGGTGGTGGTGGTGCTGGTGCCACAACACTGTAACCCCTCAGAGTAAATCTTGTTGGATGCAAGACCAGGCCTTAGGTGGTGGTGATGTTGGTGCCACAAGACTGTAACCCCTCACAGATATTCTTGTTGGGCACAGGAACGGGCCCTGCATTGAAATATATCAAATTGTAATCACATGTCCCTGTTAAACAGGGGCAGACAAATTGGGCCTTGGGTGGTAGTGGTACCAGAACACTCTAACCCCTCACAGTTAATCTTGTTGGGCACAGGAATGGGCCCTGCTGTGAAATATTATATCAAAAATTGTAATTACATCTCCCTGTTAAACAGGGACAGAAAAATTGGGCCTTTGGTGGTGGTGCTGGTGTCACAAAACTCTAACCCAGTGTTTCTCAACTCCAGTCCTCAAGCCCCCCCAACAGGTCAGGTTTTCAGGATTTCCATTATTTTGCACAGGTGATTTGATCAGTTTCACTGCCTTAGTAATTCCCACAGCCTTTTCATCTGAAGGAAATCCTGAAAACATGACCTGTTGGGGGGGCTTGAGGACTGGAGTTGAGAAACACTGCTCTAACCCCTCACAGATAATCTTGTTGGGCGCAGGAATGGTCCCTGCTGTGAACTATTAGATAAAAAAATTGCAAATACATGCCCCTGTTAAACTGGGGCAGAAAAATTGGGCCTTTGGTGGTGGTGGTGCCCTAAACCAAAAATATTGTAGGAAGCATCATCAAGATTGAAGAGGAATAGGATAGTCACTCAGACATATGCAGCCTTCAAGGGATTCCACATCCATAGAAAATTCAATCAGTTACATCAGTATCAGGTGCTTGATAGCCGCTGATCCATTATTATGAATGTGAGCCTATCAACGGAGTCTGTGGACAGGCTCACTCTATGATCCTTTACTAACCCTCCAACAGCACTGAATGTGCGTTCAGAAAGAACGCTGGATGCAGGACAGGCCAGTACCTCAATATTAAGCATATTGAGCAAGTTCTAGCCAGTGGTCCATCCTCAAGACCCAGTAACCCAGTGGTTGCCCAGTTGGAAAGGTCTCCAAGTCTGCTCTTGCCCCTAGATATTCCTGCACCATGTAATGTAGATGCCGGCGATGGTTGCTTGAACCGATCAGACCTTGGCGCTGAGGACTGAAAAATAGTTTAAAGGCATCGGTCACCCGGCCACCTTCTCCACCGCTCTTCCTCTGACTGAACGAAGCCTCAGCAACATGTTGTCTGGCACCAGGAAATGGTAACCTCCCAGGGTCTTGAAATGCGTTGCACAGACCTTTCTTCAAGGCTTCCTGATGATATTTCATCCTCTGCTCCCTCTGCAACGGCTTGATAAGGTTCCCAACCTTACCCTTGTAACGTGGATCAAGAAGGGTTGCCAGCCAGTGTCGATCGTTCTTAATGACTTGGATGTTTGGGGTGGTTGTTCTGCTGCAAAAACATTTTTGGGCCAAGCACATGCCTCCTTGATTGTATGGCATGACGGAGAAGAATCTACCTCAAGCATTGACACCATTGATCCTGGCCAAATCTCCAACTTAATTTGCAAAAATTCAACCTCAAACTTGCAAGGAACCTTCACCATGCTTCACAGTTGCCTGCAGAAACTCATTATTGTATCGCTCTCTAGCCCCCCGCCAAAAAAAAATGCCTCCTGCTACAGACAGATATTTAACATTTTGAGAACCACTAGGGGCCAATCTACTGATAGCCTAGAGCACAGGTGTCAAACACAAGGCTCGCGGGCCGAGACCGGCCCTCCAGGCCATTTCATGTGGCCCTAGCACCTCTCCTGCAGAAGGGCTCCAGGCCTCGTCTGGTTCTCCTCCAGACCTTACTTTCTGCTTTCAAGCAATCCATCCAGCTTCTTCCCAGCAGCAGCATAAGGAAGAGGGGGGTGCACTGTGATGTAAAGGAAAGTGGGGGGGGACTCAACTTCTGATGGTGGGGGGCTCTTGATATCTAATATAAGGGGGAGGGGATGCGCTGGACATCTAATCTTACAGAAACAACCGGCAATGACCGAAAATTTAGGGAAAAAAAGTTTTTTTTTGTTTCAGTTACAAAAGATGGTAAATAAGTATGTTTTCTCCTTCACTGATGGGCACTGAAGGTACTGCACTGACGGGCACTGATAAGGCGGCACAGATGAGGTGGCACCAATGAGGTGGCACTGATGAGGTGGCATTGATGGGCCCTGATGATGGGCACTAATATGCGGCACTGATAGGAGGCATGGATGGGCACTGATAGGCAGCACGGATGGGCACTGATAGGCGGCATGGATAGGCACTGATAGGTTGCACGGATGGGCATAGATGGGCACTGATAGGCGGCATGGATAGGCACTGATAGGTTGCACGGATGGGCATAGATGGGCACTGATAGGCGGCATGGATAGGCACTGATAGGTTGCACGGATGGGCATAGATGGGCACTGATAGGCGGCATGGATGGGCATGGATGGGCACTGATAGGTGGCACGGATGGGCATAGATGGGCACTGATAGGCGGCATGGATAGGCACTGATAGGTTGCACGGATGGGCATAGATGGGCACTGATAGGTGGCATGGATGGGCATGGATGGGCACTGATAGGTGGCACGGATGGGCATAGATGGGTACTGATAGGTGGCACTAATGTATTGTAATGTGTTGTACTAATGGATGCCAATTAGTGCCAAACAATGGCATCAATTATTAATTTCTGATTGTCATCCCTGGTGGTCTAGGGTGGCATACCTGTGGTGGGCATCCCTGGTGGTCCAGTGTGGGCATCCTCAGGGGGGGGGGGCTGTGCTGATAATCGATCAGCACAAACCCCCCTGGCAGAGGAGCAGCCGATCGGCTCTTCTCTTCTCGCGTCTGACAGACGCGCGTGAGGAGCGGCCGATCACCGGCTCTTCTTTTTTACATCGTGATCAGCTGTGATTGGACACGGCTGATCACGTGGCAAAGAGCCTCCGTCAGAGGCTCTTTACCTAGATCGGTGTTGCGGGGTGTCAGACTGACAAACTGCATAAAAAGATCGCCGCGATGCGCACCCCCTGGGCCGCTAAGGCTCAATATCCTGAAGACGTCATATGACGTCCGATCAGGTTATTGAAACCACTTTGCCGCCGTCGTTTTGTAATAGGGCGGGCGGGAAGGGGTTAAACCTAAACTGCACCTTGGATGCCGAAGGCCTTTTTTCCGGGCAATTGTCTGTTATTCCCGCCGGCCTCACCAGACGAATCTGTAGAGTTGATGTTGAACAGCAGCGGATCAAAGACATCGATTGTACAGCAGAGGACATGACAACGCGCCTGATCAGAGATTGCATGAAAGAAGATCGACTATTTCCCCAGAAAAGAACTTCAGTTTAATTAAAAGGAAGCTACAATGTATCTTCTTCAGTGAGAAAACATCTCCAGCTAATTATGTGAAAGTACTTGTGTTTATTTTATATATATATATACACAGAGCTTTTTTTCTCAGAAAATAGGTGCAGGAACTCAACCACGACCTGTTCAGATTTCACAAACAGTAGAAGGGTCTTAAAGGGGCATTAAATACCAGAATTGCATTACATACAGAGTGCAGAGTTCAGGGGGTTACAAAGCAGTCACTTGTAAACACAGAAACCAGACTTCTGTGTTCACAAGTGATTGTGGTGAGCGGGCACCAAAGGGTCTGAGCCAAAGGTGGTGGAACTGAGTTCCACCAAGTTCCCCCAGAAAAAAAGCCCTGTATATACACACACATCGTATTTCACAAAAGTAAGTACACCCCTCAGTCACATTGGTGTAAATCTTTTCTTGTATCTTTTCATGTGACAACACTGAAGAAATGACACTTTGTAGCTACAATGTAAAGTAGCGGCTGGTGCTCAAAATTTTTTGGGGGGCGCAAAAAAAAAACAATTGCAGCCTCACTGGGCCCATCAAATGCAGCCACTGTGCCCATCACATGCAGCCACTGTGCCCATTAAATGCAGCCACTGTGTCATGCCATCAAATGCAGCCACTGGGCCCATCAAATGCAGCCACTGGGCCCATCACTTGTCACCACTGTGCCATGCCATCAAATGCAGCCACTGTGCCCATCAATTGTCGCCACTGTGCCATGCCATCAAATGCAGCCACTGTGCCCATCAATTGTCGCCACTGTGCCATGCCATCAAATGCAGCCACTGTGCCCATCAATTGTCGCCACTGTGCCATGCCATCAAATGCAGCCACTGTGCCCATCAATTGTCGCCACTGTGCCATGCCATCAAATGCAGCCACTGTGCCCATCAATTGTCACCACTGTGCCATGCCATCAAATGCAGCCACTGTGCCCATCAATTGTCGCCACTGTGCCATGCCATCAAATGCAGCCACTGTGCCCATCAATTGTCACCACTGTGCCATCAAACGCAGCCACTGTGCCATGCCATCAAACACAGCCACTCTGCCCACCAATTGTTGCCACTGTGCCAATTGTCACAACTATGCACTTTAATTGTCCCCACTGTCACTGTGCCAAATGTCGCCACTGTGCCAAATAATGCCACTGTGCCCATTGTCGCCACTGTGCCAAATAATGCCACTGTGCCCATTGTCGCCACTGTCACTGTGCCAAATGTCGCCACTGTGCCAAATAATGCCACTGTGCCCATTGTCGCCACTGTGCCAAATAATGCCACTGTGCCCATTGTCGCCACTGTCACTGTGTCAAATGTCGCCACTGTGCCAAATAATGCCACTGTGCCCATTGTCGCCATTGTGCCAAATAATGCCACTGTGCCCATTGTCGCCATTGTGCCAAATAATGCCACTGTGCCCATTGTCGCCACTGTGCCAAATAATGCCACTGTGCCCATTGTCGCCACTGTGCCAAATAATGCCACTGTGCCCATTGTCGCCACTGTGCCAAATAATGCCACTGTGCCCATTGTCGCCACTGTCACTGTGCCAACTGTCGCCGCTGTGCCCTGTAAAATGCCCCTCCCCGTCCGGTACTTACCTTTCTGGGGTCGGCCTTCCTCCTTCCACGTCCCTCACTTGTCTTCTCCCGCCCTCGATGACGCTTCGGCCAATCAGGTTACTGGTAACCAGAACCGGTGAACCTGATTGGCTGAGACGCCTGTCAGTGTTATCCAGAGACGTATCCCCGTACGTCCCTTAGATAAGTATTCGGAAGCTGAGGGCCGCTGGCTCTGATAGGCACTTCCACAGCCAACCAGCTGCCGTTATTCAGGTGGCCGGCACTCACCAGGGGGGCGGCCATCTGAATAGTCGGCGGCAGCGGCAACAATACATAGAGTCGTGCAATGCATGAATCTATGTTATTATCGCCGCTGCCGCTGTTATTCAGATGGTCGGCGCTCATGTCCGGCCATCTGAATAACGCCAGCTGGTTGGCTGTACGGAAGTGTCTATCAGAGCCAACAGCACTGATAGGCTTTCCCAGTACAGCCCTCGGGTCTCGGAAGCTTATCCTCGGAGCGCACAGGCTGTACGCCCCTTGGATAAGATGACAGGCGTCTCAGCCAATCAGGTTGGCCGGCTCTGGCTACCGGGAACCTGATTGGCTGAGACGCCTGTCAGTCATCAAGGGCAGGAGAAGACATCGTGGGACGTGGATGCCTGACTCCAGTAAAGGTAAGTGCCGGGCGGGGGGGGGGAGCAATATACAGAGCACAGTGGGGACAATTGGCACAGCGGCGAACATTAACCACTTGACCACCGAGCTTGTTTTTCAGATTCGGTGTTTACGAGACTAAAACTGTTTTTTTTTGCTAGAAAATTACTTAAAACCTCCAAATATTTTTTTTTTTTTCTAACACATTCTCTAGGGTGTTTATATATATATATATATATAAATAATTGAGTTCTACCTAAATTATTATAGATATAAATATTTCTTATGTTGCAGATCTCAGGGCAGTGCCATACCAAGTCAGGTACAGTGTTGGAGCATGGAAGGGGTAAAATAAAATTGACTGAAAATTTTTAAATAATTAAAATAAAAAATTGAGTTCTAGCTAAATTATTATAGATATAAATATGTCTTATTTTGCAGATCTCGGCCCAGTGTTATACCAAGTCAGGGACAGTCTTGGAGCGTGGAAGGGGTAAAATAAATTTGCCATCATTTTTTTTTTGTTTTATACAGGATAGGGGACTAAAAAATGTATAAAAAATTATAGAAAATTAATAAAAATTTGAATAAAAAATTGAGTTCTACCTAAATTATTATAGATATAAATATTTCTTATTTTGCAGATCTCAGGGCACTGTCATACTAAGCCAGGGACAGTCTTGGAGAATGGAAGGGGTAAAATAAAATTGACTGAAAAATTATAAAAAAAAAAAAAATATTGAGTTCTTACTAAATTATTATAGAGATAAATATTTCTTATTTTGCAGATCTCAGGTCATTGTCATACCAAGTCAGGGACAGTCTTGGAGCGTGGAAGGGGTAAAATAAAATTGACTGAAAATTTTTAAATAATTAAAATAAAAAATTGAGTTCTAGCTGAATTATTATAGATATAAATATGTCTTATTTTGCAGATCTCGGCCCAGTGTTATACCAAGTCAGGGACAGTCTTGGAGCGTGGAAGGGGTAAAATAAATTTGCCATAATTTTTTTTTGTTTTATACAGGATGGGGGACTAAAAAATGTATTAAAAAATAATAGAAAATTAATCAAAAATTGAATAAAAAATAAATAAATATTTCTTATTTTGCAGATTTCAGGCCAGTGTCATACCAAGTCAGGGACAGTCTTGGAGCATAGAAAGAGTAAAAAAAATGATATATTTTTTTAAGTTTTATACAGAAGGAGGGACTGAAAAATTAATAAATAAATAAATAAATAAATAAGTAAATGAGTTCTACCTAAATTATTATAGAGATAAATATTTCTTATTTTACAGATCTCGGGCCAGTGTCATGCCAAGTCAGGGACAGTCTTGGAGTGGGGAAGGGGTAAAATAAAATTGATTTTTTTTTATTTTTGTTTTATACAGGATGGGTGACTGAAAAATTAATAAAAAATAAATATATTTTTTTGTTAAACCTAAATTAATTATAGATATAAATATTTCTTATTTTGCAGATCTCGGGTCAGTGTCATACCAAGTCAGGGACAGTCTTGGAGCACATAAGGAGTAAAATAAAATTGACTGAAAGATTATAAAAAAATTAAAATAAAAAATTGAGTTCTACCCAAATTATTATGGAGAAAAATATTTCTTATATTGCAGATCTCAGGGCAGTGTCATACCAAGTCAGGGACAGTCTTGGAGCGTGGAAGGGGTAAAATAAAGGTGACTGAAAAATTATATAAAAAAAAAAAAAATTGAGTTCTACCTAAACTATTATAGATATAAATATTTCTTATGTTGCAGATCTCAGGGCAGTGCCATACCAAGTCAGGGACAGTCTTGGAGCGTGGAAGGGGTAAAATAAATTTGCCATCATTTTTTTTGTTTTATACAGGATAGGGGACTAAAAAATGTATAAAAAAACAGAAAATTAATAAAATATTGAAGGAAAAAAAATAGAAAATTGTGTTCTACCTAAACTATTATAGATATAAATATTTCTTATGTTGCAGATCTCAGGGCAGTGCCATACCAAGTCAGGTACAGTGTTGGAGCATGGAAGGGGTAAAATAAAATTGACTGAAAAATGTAAAATAATTAAAATAAAAAATTGAGTTCTAGCTAAATT
Organism: Rana kukunoris; assembly: GCA_029574335.1. Taxonomy (NCBI): domain Eukaryota; kingdom Metazoa; phylum Chordata; class Amphibia; order Anura; family Ranidae; genus Rana; species Rana kukunoris. Next base: position 212,357,832 of record CM056057.1, read on the forward strand.
ATTATAGATATAAATATGTCTTATTTTGCAGATCTCGGGCCAGTGTTATATCAAGTCAAGGACAGTCTTGGAGTGTGAAAGGGGTAAAATACATTTTCCATCTTTTTTTTTTGTTTTATACAGGATGGGGGACTAAAAAATGTATAAAAAAATATAGAAAATTAATAAAAATTTGAATAAAAAATTAAGTACTACCTAAACTATTATAGATATAAATATTTCTTATTTTGCAGATCTCAGGGCAGTGCCATACCAAGTCAGGGACAGTCTTGGAGCGTGGAAGGGGTAAAATAAATTTGCCATCATTTTTTTTGTTTTATACAGGATAGGGGACTAAAAAATGTATAAAAAAACAGAAAATTAATAAAAAATTGAAGGAAAAAAAATAGAAAATTGTGTTCTACCTAAACTATTATAGATATAAATATTTCTTATGTTGCAGATCTCAGGGCAGTGCCATACTAAGTCAGGTACAGTGTTGGAGCATGGAAGGGGTAAAATAAAATTGACTGAAAAATTTAAAATAATTAAAATAAAAAATTGAGTTCTAGCTGAATTATTATAGATATAAATATGTCTTATTTTGCAGATCTCGGGCCAGTGTTATATCAAGTCAGGGACAGTCTTGGAGTGTGAAAGGGGTAAAATAAATTTTCCATCTTTTTTTTTGTTTTATACAAGATGGGGGACTAAAAAATGTATAAAAAAATATAGAAAATTTATAAAAATTTGAATAAAAAATTAAGTACTACCTAAACTATTATAGATATAAATATTTCTTATTTTGCAGATCTCGGGCCAGTGCCATTCCAAGTCAGGGACAGTCTTGGAGCGTGGAAGGGGTAAAATAAAATTGACTGAAAAATTATATAAAAAAAATAAACTGAGTTCTACCTAAATTATTATAGAGATAAAAATGTCTTATTTTGCAGATCTCGGGCCAGTGTCATACCAAGTCAGGGACAGTCTTGGAGAATGGAAGGGGTAAAATAAAATTGACTGAAAAATTATAAAAAAATAAAAATAAAAAATTGAGTTCTACCTAAATTATTATAGATATAAATATTTCTTATTTTGCAGATCTCGGGTAGTGTCATACCTAAGCAAAATACAATTTTCCCTCTTTTATTTTTTATTTTTTTATTTTTTCCCAGAGCCCATGAACCATGCATAATGCATGTGAGACTTCCACTATGGAGATTAAATATTCATTATGGAGATGGTATTAGCTCTCGTAGCCCGGGGCAGGAAACACACCAACATAACTTATATTCTAATGAGTTACATGGCTTTTACATCTCTGCTCATGCTTAAAATCTAAATAGGAAAACAGCGTTACTGTACTCTGTCTCTCCCCTCAATTTACCGCCGCGCTCTCCTTAGCAATTCTACATCGTCCCGCCGGGCACGCCAATCCATATCGCAAAACACGCAAACCCGGGTTTGCCATTAACAGCACTGGTGGACCTTCATTTGAAGACGGTCCAAGGCAGCAAATAACAAATTATTTATATGATATACTGAGCTATAAATAATGAGGGGAGCGTGGGGGAGGAGCGCAGGAGTCAAGAGGGGTAACCTGTCCTGTATGAGTGTATTTATTTATTCCCGAGACCAGATAAATCACAGCGGCGGGGTTAGAGCTCGCTGAATTGCTGGAGAGCACATGCCGGGGCTGTAAAAGTCTACATAATTAATGACGTGTGATTACATTAGTTAACTAGGTTGAGAAATGGACTGTGAGTGAGACAAACTCCCGCCATTCCGGTCCAGAAGAAGGTAATAAAAAAAAGTCCTATCGTCCAGCTGGGGGGGGGGGGGTAATCTTGAGGTGCATGTCAATCCTGACCCTAGGTTCACACCTAGGCGTTTTGGTTTTTTTTTAGTGCGTTTTGTAGCTTGCAGAAACTCACTACAGTCCATTTTGCATGGTTTCCCACGGTAGAAGTCCTTTTGGTCCCCCCCAAAATCCATACCAGACCCTTATCCGAGCATGTCGTCCAGCAGGTCAGGAAAGAGGATGAGTGAGCGGCTCCCCATTCCTGATTCATACCAGGCAGCAAGCCCTCAACATGGGGGGGTGGGTGCTTTAGGGGGAGGGGCCCAAGGGTCCTTACCCCCCCATGTTGATGGGGATAAGGGCCTCTTCCCGAAAACCCTGGCCGGTTGTTTTCGGGCTCTATGGGTGATCTCATTGGATGGCCACGCCCCATGGCTATATAAGAGATGCCACACAGCGGACGACAACACAATGGTGGACAACAGCCACAGAAGAAGAGTGGCTTTTTTTTGGGGGGGTAGCCGGCCACAGGAAGAAGATGACAGCTCGGGGAGAAGACAGCACTGGAAAGAGACAGCAGTGGAAAAAGACGGCGGTGGGAGAGGCAGATGGCTCGGGGAGAAGAAGGCTCAGGGAGAAGAAGGCTCGGGGAGAAGATGGCTCAGGAGAACAAGGCTCTGGGAGAAGACAGCTCGGGGAGAAGATGGCTCAGGGAGAAGATGGCTCGGGAGAACAAGGCTCGGGGAGAAGATGGCTCAGGGAGAAGATGGCTCAGGGAGAAGATGGCTCGGGGAGAAGATGGCTCGTGAGAACAAGGCTCGGGGAGAAGACGGCTCGGGGAGAAGATGGCTCGGGGAAAAGATGGTTTGGGGAAAAGACGGCTCGGGGAGAAGACGGCTCGGGGAGAAGATGGCTCGGGGAGAAGATGGCTCAGGAGAAGAAGGCTCGGGGAGAAGATGGCTCAGGGAGAAGATAGCTCGGGAGAACAAGGCTCGGGGAGAAGATGGCTCAGGGAGAAGATGGCTCAGGGAGAAGATGGCTCGGGGAGAAGATGGCTCGTGAGAACAAGGCTCGGGGAGAAGACGGCTCGGGGAGAAGATGGCTCGGGGAAAAGATGGTTTGGGGAAAAGACGGCTCGGGGAGAAGACGGCTCGGGGAGAAGATGGCTCGGGGAGAAGATGGCTCAGGAGAAGAAGGCTCGGGGAGAAGATGGCTCAGGGAGAAGATAGCTCGGGAGAACAAGGCTCGGGGAGAAGATGGCTCAGGGAGAAGATGGCTCAGGGAGAAGATGGCTCGGGGAGAAGATGGCTCGTGAGAACAAGGCTCGGGGAGAAGACGGCTCGGGGAGAAGATGGCTCGGGGAAAAGATGGCTCGGGGAGAAGATGGCTCGGGGAAAAGACGGCTCGGGGAGAAGATGGCTCAGGAGAAGAAGGCTCGGGGAGAAGAAGGCTCGGGGAGAAGACGGCTCGGGGAGAAGATGGCTCGGGGAGAAGATGGCTCAGGAGAAGAAGGCTCGGGGAGAAGAAGGCTCGGGGAGAAGACGACTCGGGAGAAGATGGCTCCGGGAGAATACGGTTTGGGAAGAAGACAGCTCGGGAGAAGCTGGTTAAAGAGAAAGGGTTGGGACTTTAAATGAGATGCGTGTTGATTCAAACGATATGTATAAATAAATGTGGTATAGCGTGATAACCAGGCTCAAAACTTACCAACCAAACATATATATATATACAGGCATACCCCACTTTTTAGTACACAATGGGACCAGAGCATGTACTTAAAGTGAAACAATACCTTTTTTCACTTCTAGGGTGTAGTGGGGGGGTCAGGGGCTGTAGTGGGGGTGACAGAAGCTGTAGTTAAGGTCTCAGGAGCTGTAGTGGGGGTGTCAGGGGCACACTGGAACAGGGCTGGCTATGCTCTCAGAGCTTCGGCTCCTTTTACTGTGCCTGCAAAATGTCTGTACAGTACTTGTAAGGCACTTTACATACACTGGCGGGTATGTCCTTACTTGCGAGTGTATGTAAAGTGAGTGTACTTAAATCGGGGTATGCCTGTATATATATATAGAGAGAGAGAGAGAGAGATATCTCTATATATTTGTTTTTCTTTTAAATGTATCTATTTATTTTTGTTTGTTTTCTGCAAAGTGCCCAAAAAATATATACATTCTTTTTTTTTTCTTTTAATTTTTTTTTTTTTTAATTTTTTTAATTTTTTGCAAAGTGCCCAAAAAAGTCTATTATTTCATTTTTTTTTTTCATTTTACATGTATTTGTGTTTTGTGCTTTAAATTGATTTATTTTTGTGCAAAGTGCCCAAAAAATATATTTATACATTTAAAATGAAAAATAAATAATAGATTTATTTTAAATGTATCTATTTATTTTAGTTTTGTCCAAAGTGTCCAAAATTTTTTTTTTTTTTTTTTTAAATGTATTTATTTATTTTTGTTTTGTGCAAAGTGTTTTTCTTTTAAATGTATTTATTTATTTTTGTTTGTTTTCTGCAACGTGCCCAAAAGATATGTACATTCTTTTTTTTTCTTTTACATTTATTCATTTTTTTTGCAAAGTGCCCAAAAAAGTCTATTTTTTCATTTTACATGTATTTGTGTATTTGTGTTTTGTGCTTTAATTTTTTTTTTGTGCAAAGTGCCAAAAAAATGTGTATATATATATATATATATATATATATATATATATATGTGTGTAAAGTGTCCAAAAAAATCTATTATCTTTTTTTCTTTTAAATGTATTTATTTATTTTTGTTTTGTGCAAAGTGCCTATATATATATTTAAAATAAAAAAATAAATAATAGATTTCTTTTAAATGTATCTAGTTATTTTTGTTTTGTCCAAAGTGTCCAAAAAAAATCTATTATTTTTTTTCTTTTAAATGTATCTATTTATTTTTGTTTTGTCCAAAGTGTTTTTCTTTTAAATGTATTTATTTATTATTATTATTTTGTTTGTTTTCTGCAACGTGCCCAAAAAATATGTACATTCTTTTTTTTTCTTTTACATTTATTCATTTTTTTTTGCAAAGTGCCCAAAAAAGTCTATTTTTTCATTTTACATGTATTTGTGTATTTGTGTTTTGTGCTTTAATTTTTTTTTTTTGTGCAAAGTGCCAAAAAAATGTGTGTATATATATATATATAAAAAATCTATTATCTTTTTTTCTTTTAAATGTATTTATTTATTTTTGTTTTGTGCAAAGTGCCTATATATATATATATATATATATATATATATATATATATATATATATATATATATACATTTAAAATAAAATAAAAATAATAGATTTCTTTTAAATGTATCTAGTTATTTTTGTTTTGTCCAAAGTGTCCAAAAAAAATCTATTATTATTTTTCTTTTAAATGTATTTATTTATTTTTGTTTTGTGCAAAGTGTCCAAAAAAATCTATTATTTTTTTCTTTAAAATGTATTTATTTATTCTTGTTTTGTGCAAAGTGCCTATAATATATATATATATATATATATATATATATATATATATATATATATATATATATATTTAAAATAGAAAATAAATAATAGATTTCTTTTAAATGTACTTATTTATTTTTGTTTTGTCCAAAGTGTGTATATGGCCCAGATTCACAGAGCGATTACGCCTGCGCAACTGGTGTTGCGCGTGCGTAAGTCTAAATGTGCGCGTGCGTTTAGATGCGCGCGATTCTGAAAACGATTTACGCCAGAAATCTACTTTTTTTTGTCCGGCGTAATTTCGTTAGACAGACGCATCCGTCCGCGCAAAAATGCGCTAGACACACCATTGATTTGCTAGTCAAATATGCTAATGAGGGAGTTGCGGGGATCCACAAAAAAACGCAGTTGCTGCGCAGGCTACGCGATGTGCGCAACAGCAAAATGTCCTGTCTAAAGTTAGAGCACCTAAAAGCTGGTCTAAATTTTGAAAAAACGTCTACATCTCACAGAAAGCAACACCGTTACTGAGGAGCAGACCACACACACGTGTTGCACTACAATTTGACTGCCAACATGCCAGGGGCATCGTCGCTCATAGCTGCACTAGTGAATTTAGATGACCAAAGAAGGAGGAGGGCACAGAGGATGGCACGGGAGAGGGTATACCGCACCCTCATAGACCTCTTTGGCATGAGTGATTCTGAGGTGTCTCGCATCTTCAGATTCACCCCTCATGCCATCCTGGAATTACCACAACCCTGCAGGAGGACATCAGCAGCCCAACACATGGCACCACCCATGACACCCATGACAGCTACATATACAATCAGAGCCCCATCCCCACAAATTGCGAACAGAACATGTATGGGGACAGCTGGCTGGTTGGTGAGTGACATGGGTGGCAGGCATGACTATCCCCTCCCGTGATGCACACCTCACAAGGGGCACATGCATGACTAACATCCTCCTGTCTTTTCCCTTCAAGGTGACTCTGCATATGCACTGGGACCCCATCTCATGACCCCATCTCATGCCAGCTCACATTATGCATCTTTGCACGTTAAACACACACATTAATCATGGCACAATGAGAATGCATGCATGCACACCACTGTGGTCCCTAGCACACACACCCCACATCCTCATCACATTGGATTGGCACCAGTCCACCATGCAGGACTTGTGAGCAGCAACGCCACGTCACGGCTCCAATTATGTCACTGTACATTCATACACCATTCACACGAACCTGGGGATCACTTCTCCACCACAAATGAGGGTGACACCCCTTTTCCCGCAGGAATATCACCCCCACATTCCAAAATCATACACAAACAGAACCAAAAAAATTAAATAAATGACGAGCAAAAAAAAAAAATGCCCAGCAAAAATATAATTTAAACAAAATAACAACAAAGAAAACACATAAAAGACAAAAATCACTCAGCAAAACAGTCCCCAAATATCTCAAAGACACGTCACAAACAAACAAAAGCACCTTGCTGTAGAGGGAGGGATACAAAGGGATGTATTTTGCAAAGGAAGTGCGTTTGTGTCTGTCTATTTATGTTGTCTGCGTAGTTCACTAAGTTGCCCGGGTCCACTTCCAATTTCACTGATTGCGCCGCTCCCGAGTTGTGAGCATGCGCACAACGGAGCTGACATGGTTTCCTTCAAGCGCGCATGCGCGAGCCGGCCGGCCCTTCATTTGCATGGGGTCACGGCTCATTTCAATGTAACCCGCCCACGTCCCTCCCAATTTGTATTACTCCTCCTTACGCCTCAGGAAAAAAACCTTACGCTTGCGCAATTTCCTGCGCAAAAGCTACGTGAATCGGGGGGATTACGCGGCTAGATGGCGCAAGTCTAACGTAAAGGCGGTGCGCTACGCCGGACCGATAATGCGCCGATGTACGTGAATCTGGGCCATATATATATATATATATATATATTTAATTGTATTTATTTAGTTTTGTTTTGTGCAAAGTGCCTATAAATATAAATGAATATATATATATATTGTTCTGCAATGTTAGTTTGACGTCGCTGCCATCTAGTGGCCATAGTTAGTTATAATTTTGCCAAAAGCTTACAGGAAGTTGTATGTTTCCCAGAAAGGACGTAACCTTTAACCTGGAACGGTATTTTCTCCATGTCATGCCTGTTTCTGGATCTAACAGACTCATGTCAGAGGCTCCTAAAAACATTCCTGGACTGGTGATGGAATTGTCTGTAAGTACTCTTACTGATGGGCTGAGGCTGCTGTGTAATGTTTGATGTACTGACACATATGTGTTGTTCATGTTGTAGTTTTACAAAAGTTATTCAGAAAAAAGAATACATCCAGATCTGATGTCTCACGTGTCCTGACTTCTGAATTATTGTTAAAGTGGTTGTAAACCCCACTTTTTTAATTTTACCTACAGGTGAGCCTATAATAAGGCCTATAATAAGGCTGACCTGTAGGTATAAAGAATATCTCCTAAAGCTGTATGGTTTAGGAGATATTCCCCTCGCAATGCGCCGCTGATTGCAGAGGCGCATGCGCAGGGGGGGAATCCACGGCGAAAAGAACCGGCATCGGCCGGACCTTGCCGATTTTGAAATCTCCCACGCGTGATCGTCATCGCCGCTCCAGCCAATCACAGCGCTGGAGCGGCGATACCCGAGTCAAGATGACATCTCGCTCGGCGTGGACCAGGTAAGTGCTCTTCACCTCGTTCAGAGGTAAGTATTTCATAATGAGCTAGTATGCGGTGCATACTAGCTCATTATGGCTTTTGCCTTGCAGGTTTAAAAAAAAAAAATGTATATGCGGTTTACAACCGCTTTAAGCTGTCTGACTAGTGTTATACAACAGTTCAGTAACGCAAAGCAGAGTATATATATATATATATATATATATATATATATATATATATATATATATATATATATATATATATATACGCATTTAAAATTAAAAATAAATAATATAATTTTTTTGGACACTTTGCACAAAACAAAAATAAATAGATACGTTTTAAAAGAAATCTATTATTTATTTTTTATTTTAAATGTGTGTGTGTGTATATATATATATATAGGCACTTTGCACAAAACAAAAATAAATTAATACATTTAAAAGAAAAACAAATAATAGATTTTTTTGCACACTTTGGACAAAACAAAAATAAATAGATACATTTAAAAGAAAAAAATATATATATAGAAATAGAGAGAGAGAGAGAGAGAGAGAGAGAGAGAGATTTCTTTTAAATGTATCTATTTATTTTTGTTTTGTGCAAAGTGTCCAAAAAAAATATATATATATTTTTTTCTTTTAAATGTATTTTTTTGTTTTGTGCAAAGTGCCTATAAATAAATAAATAAATAAATAAATATATATATATATATATATATCACATTTCAAATAGAAAATAAATACTAGGGGCCAGATTCACGTACATTGGCGCATATTTTGACCGGCGTAGCGCACCTCCTTTACGTTAGACTGGCGCAATTTAGCGGCGCAATCACCCTATTCTCGTCGCTTTTACGCAGAAATTTGCGCCTCCGCAACGTTATTTCTGAGGCGCAAGGCGGAGTAATACAAATTGGGAAGGACGTGGGCGTGTTACATTGAAATGAGCCGTGACCCCATGCAAATGAAGGGCCGGCCGGCTCGCGCATGCGCGCTTGAAGCGGACCATGGTCGGCACCTCTGTGCGCATGCTCACAACTCGGGAACGGCGCAATCAGTGAAATTGGAAGTGGACCCGGGCAACTTTGTGAACTACGCAGACAGCATAAATAGACAGACACAAACGCACTTCCTTTGCAAAAGTACATCCCTTTGTATCCCTCCCTATACAGCAAGGTGCTTTTGTTCTGTTGTTTATTAGCGTTTGTTTGTTTGTTTGTGACGTGACGTGTCTTTGAGAGTGATTTTTGTCTTTTATGTGTTTTCTTTGTTGTTATTTTGTTTAAATTATATTTTTGATGGCCATTTTTTATTTTTGCTGGTCGATTTTTTTATTTATTTTTTGGTTCTGTTTGTGTATGATTTGGGAATGTGGGGGTGACATTCCTGCGGGAAAAGGGGTGTCACCATGGGCGTCCGCTCATAGGAGTAAGGGGGGGCCAGTGACCCCCCCTGGAATCGGCAAGGGTCTGCCATGCTTGCATCTCTAGCTGTGCTGACTCTCTGTGTTTGTGCGAGTTGGCTCCACAGCTGTTGCAAGATCAGTGTCACTGAGTTACAGAGCTCTTTACTGCCACCTCTGGCTGCTTCCTGCATGTGCACCCTCGTGTTTGCTTTGCTGCCTGTAATGTATTTTCAAAGGGACATGTGGAAACAGGACTACAAGTGGGGACTGTGAGTACAAGTTAAGGGAGAAGGCTTTATGGGATAATGACTAAGCCCCTGCCCTTCATGACATTGTCAAAGAAGCGGAGCATAGGTGACCGTAAAATTATGCCCCCCCTGGAAAAAGTTCAGCGGACGCCCATGGGTGTCACCCTCAATTTTGGTGGAGAAGGGTTCCCCAGGACCAGGGAGAAGTGATCCCCAGGTCCGTGTGAATGGTGTATGAATGTACAGTGACATAATTGGAGCCTTGACGTGGCGTTGCTGCTCACAAGTCCTGCATGGTGGGCTTGTGCCAATCCAATGTGATGAGGATGTGGGGTGTGTGTGCTAGGGACCACAGTGGTGTGCATGCATGCATTCTCATTGTGCCATGATTAATGTGTGTGTTTAACGTGCAAAGATGCCTAATGTGAGCTGGCATGAGATGGGGTCATGAGATGGGGTCCCAGTGCATATGCAGAGTCACCTTGAAGGGAAAAGACAGGAGGATGTTAGTAGTGCATGTGCCCCTTGTGATGTGTGCATCATGGGGGGGGACAGTCATGCCTGCCACCCATGTCACTCACCAACCAGCCAGCTGTCCCCATACATGTTCTGTTCGAAATCTGTGGGGATGGGGCTCTGATTGTATATGTAGCTGTCATGGGTAGTGCCATGTGTTGGCCTGGTGATGTCCTCCTGCAGGGTTGTGGTTGATTCCATGATGGCATGAGGGGTGAATCTGAAGATGCGAGACACCTCAGAATCACTCATGCCAAAGATGTGTGATATATCCTCTCCCGTGAAGAGTGAAGAGTGAGGGGCTTGTATCAGATAAGAATATTGTATTAGATTAGATTAAATTGTAAAGTTTATATAAGCAAAAAAAAAAGTTAAAAAAAAAAATCCTATGCCCTCCTCAGTGCCCTCCTCAGTGCCCTCCTCCTTCTTTGCTCATCTAAAGTCAGTAGTATAGCTATGAGCATGGATGCCCCTGGCATGTTGGCATACAGATTGTTGTGCAACACGTGTGACTGCTGAACTCCTCACTAACAGTGTTGCTTTATCTGACATGTAGACGAATTTTCTCTTTTTATACCACCTTTTATATGGTCTAATTGTAGACAGGACATTTAGCTGTTGCGCACACCGCGTAGCCTGCGCTGCCCCAACGTTCTTTTGTGGATCCCCGTAACTCCCTCATTAGCATATTTGACTAGCAAATCAATGGTGTGTCTAGCGCACTTTTGCGCGGACGGATGCGCCTGTCTAACGAAATTACGGCGGACAAAAAAAAGTAGATTTCTTGCGTATCTCGTTTTGGGGATGCCGCGCATCGAAACGCACGCGCACATTTAGACTTACGCACGCGCATCTCCTGTTACGCCGGCGTAATCGCGCTGTAAATCTGGCCACTAGTATTTTTTTTTCTATTTTAAATGTTTGTGTGATATATATATAATGTATGTATGTGTGTGTGTGTGTATATATATATAGGCACTTTGCACAAAACAAAAATAAATAAATACATTTAAAAGAAAAAAAAAATAGATTTTTTTGGACACTTTGCACAAAACAAAAACAAATAGATACATTTAAAAGAAAAAAAATATATATAGAGAGAGAGAGAGAGAGAGAGAGATCTTTTAAATGTATCTATTTATTTTTGTTTTGTCCAAAGTGTCCAAAAAAATCTATTATTTATTTTTCTTTTATATGTATTTATATGTATTTATTCTTTGTGCAGGTTTGCTGCTGGAAATTTTATAAATCTGAAACAAATTTGATACCTGAAGCTGCTGTGTAGATTTTCATTACCTGTACATCATCCCCCCGATTGAAGCTGTCTGTCCCAAGAGACAGCCGAAGCAGCGTTGCTATCAATAGAACACATGCATCTAAAAAAATAAAAATATATAAAAAAAAAAGCATTTAAAAGGACTTATATCCCGGCATTAATACATTACCTGGCTGTGTTCGCTCCCATTTACATAACACTCAGGAAACTGGAACACGGCTTTTCAACAACATACAATCTGCAGACTAATTAGACATTGATAGATCTCCCCGCAGAGGCGGCTCACCGTAATTAAACATGTGTATGTCTTAGTACATATTGACCAGGGAGAGGGATGCTGTGATAAGTTATAGGAGAGGCTTCAATCTGAACAAATAACAAATAACAGAGCCGCGCCGCGGCTTCGCTTTGATGGATTCCGCTCCAAGGTTGCCGCATAAATATATCCTCTCCAGCCAGCGATTAATAAAAATAAAAAAAATATTGAATGTGTAAAAAGAAATATCCAAACATTACATTCATTAAAAATAATTCTCTATTATACATCTAATTAACCACTTCAGCCCCGGACCAATTTGTTGCTAAAGGACCTTGCCCCTTTTTGCGATTCGGCGCTGCGTGGCTTTAACTGACAATTGCGCGGTCGTGCGGCGCGGCTCCCAAACAAAATCGGCGTCCTTTTCTCCCCACAAATAGAGATTTCTTTTGGTGGTATTTGATCCCCTCTGCGGTTTTTATTTTTTGCGCTATAAACAAAAAAATAAAATAAAAAAAAATAGAGCGACAATTTTGAAAGAAAAGCAACATTTTTAACTTTTTCCTATAATAAATATCCCCCAAAAATATATTAAATTTTTTTTTCCTCAGTTTAGTTCGATACGTATTCTTCTACATATTTTTGGTAAAAAAAAAAAAAAATCGCAATAAGCGCAAAAATAGAGTGACAATTTTAAACCAAAAGTATATATCTCTTTTACTTTTTGGTATAATAAATATCCTCAAATATATATATATATATATATATATATATATATATATATATATATATATATATATATTCCATGGTTTAGGCCGATACTTATTCTTCTAGATATTTTTGGTTAAAAAAAAAAATGCAATAAATGCAAAAATAAATTTTGAAAAAAATATATATTTTTTAATTTTTGCTATAATAAATTGTGAGATTTTGAGATATATGGTTAATGAATATTACTGTCCCATTTGAAGAAATCCAATCACATTCTTAATGTCCATTATTTTCTTGCTCACCCCGCACCCCTAATAGAACACAGGGTGACTTAGACATAAGAGGTGCATGGGGAGCTAAAAAAAAGGGTATCCCATGCTTTCTAAGGAATTCTGGGTTCCACAGGCCCACCCATTGCATCTCTCCCCTTTTGGCAGGAGACTAAGACAGGAGGAGACCCCAGACGGGTTGACTGCACAGTTAGTAGTTGCAGTCCCCCAATGCCGGTATCCACACAGTACCCCAAAAATATTGTCCCAAACAGAGCATTACTAATACTCACCCAGCCAACCTCTGCCTCTCTCATAGACCACATCCGCCGATGGGGGAGAGGCCTGAACTGGCCCTTCTCCCTGGAGTCCTTTCAGCCGCTGGGCTCCCTCCGTCATGCTGTTGGGGATCTGGGCCGACTGCCCAGCATCCCTGGGGTATACAGGCCGGGACTGAAGCCCCATCCACCTTTACAGGAAATTCCTCCTCTGTTAGTTGAGGGCAGAGGCCAGCAGAACTTTGCCCTGTTGCCAGCCCTTCTGCTGGGTTGCTGTGAGTGGAGACCGCAGTCCCATCCCCCAATATCAGATCAAGCTGCAGTTGTGTGCAGAGGCCAGTAGCATTCTGCCCTGCTGTCAGTGATTCAGCTGGGAGTAAAAGCTTTACTACCTCAGCTTGTTGCTGGAGAGAGCGGCCAACTGCCCCGACTCCCTGGAACTCCACAGTATTTGCCAGTGCTGGGCAGAGATTGCTAGCACTCTGCCCTGTTGCCAGCACTTCAGCTGGGTACTCCACATCATCCGATTTGGCTAACCGTTTGGGCAGGAGGCTGGCTTCCTCCCCTCCCAAACTGTGTAGCTACCATTGGGGAGGTGAGCTGGCTGCTTCCTTTTCCATTCGCTCATCTGGCTGCTGGGACAACATGTCTATGGTACTGTCTCCTAGGTGCACTGATCTTTGCTGGGGAGGAAAGACCGCTTCCTTCACCCTGGCCTACTGTTGGGGAGGGACGATGAACACCTCCTTTCCCTTCACTTCCCAGCAGCAGATACAGGGGGAGATCGCCACCTTCTCACCCAGAGCCTCCAAAACTGCCACAAGGATGGGGCAGAGGTCTTGGACCCTTGGTCCGGTGACCAGCGCTTCAGCTGGGGAAGTTTCTTGCAACTCCACAGGTACTGCCCTTGGTGCTGGGCAGAGCACACTGAAGTTTGGCCCTGATACCAGCTCCTCTGCTGGAGGCTCATGAGGTTGTTCTTCCACAGCAGAAAAGTCTATCAAATCCCCTGTATCTGCAACTGGTGTCTGGGGATAGAGGTTCACCATCTCCTGTCCGTGCAACCCAGAAGATGCTATCAGTGTTGGGCAAAGGTTAGTAGAACTCTGCCCTGTTGTCAGCACTTCAACTTTGGGAATGGCAATCTCCAATTTTCCACTGCGGATTCTTCAGCCAGGATTTCAGAGTTGTTAACTGGTATTTCCTGATAGTCCCAGGCAACGGGAGCCCCACCCTGCTGCTGAGCAGAGTCTAGCAGCTGTCTGTAGGCGATCTCCAGATCCCATTCCTGAATGGCCAGAAACTCCAAATCTTCCTGTACCCAGTGCACTTCCGAGACATTCAGTCTTCGCTCTCTGTGCTCCATTATTTCCTCCAAACGCCACTCCCGATCACTCCCAAAGTCAGGGTCACTGGACAGCCTCCAATACAACAATCCCAGGCCATCATAGTCAAAGCCTTCGGTGGGGCTGTCATCCGCTGACCACGGGCACACTTGGGCTGCATACAACCGGAGGGCTCTGTAGCTCTCGTCCAACCGCATCTTTGCCCGGATCAGCCTGCTTAACTCAGCTGTCCACTCCTGCTTCGGTTGTTCCCCCAATAACAGCATTCGTTAGTCATACTGCACCCAGTACCTTACATGGATGGAGGGGAGAACTTTTCCCTGGTGTTGCTGCTCGAGAGCTAGTGCTTTCTTCCAGAGTTGGCAAATCTGTGCTGTATCTGCATCTCTCGCAACCTCCTTCTGAATTCCTCTTCCATGGCGGCTGGTATATGTACCTCTCCTTTCAGTTGGTGCTGCTGTGATTTCTGCTGCTGCAGCACCTCTTTGCTCTAGCCAATTTGTGTCCATAGCCACTATAACTAGGTCCGATCCGATATAACAGCCCGATCAAAACTTGCCTCTTCGGGTGTGCTGTCTGTTACGCTGGGCCTTTCGGTTATGTTGGGTCTTTCGGCTCTATCCATTTCGACTAGTTCTGCGATAATGTCCCTCTTCTTATGGTTGTTGGCCGGTCGGCCCCAGTTCTCCAGTAAGTCCTTGAGGTAAGAGAGCTTTAGCCATTCATACTGTGCTTCTATTGGCCTGTGTCCTCTTGTAGCCGTCCTTCTGGCTGTGGGAATCATCCCACTGCTGCCACCAATTGTAACAACACCCTGAGTATGAAAGGGGTTAACGTCGTTTAGGACATTTCATTCCCGAACACAAAAGCAGCTACCGAACACTCCTAACAGCCGAACAAGAAACCCATACGAATAATTCTCCCCCAAATACGAGACAAAGCTCTGTCTTAAGGGTCAAGCAGGAATGAATCTTTATTGAAAGCAATACAAGTTTTATACACAGTCAAAAGAGGAGGTGCATACCTCCTGCTCATATTAAACTGGAAATACACCTGTGACCAGAAACCTAATTAACATGAGCTCATTAACTAATCCCTTTTGAAGGCCTAGATGACTCAGAGGCATGAACTTTAGGCCAGACTTGCCGTCTTGTAGCTCAGAAGACCAAATCACCATTATCACAAACTCAACACAGAACTCCTTCACACAATGGAAGAGTTAATTAACACAAACAACAATGGGGATCTAATGACTCTTACATTGAAAAAAAACATCAATTGCAGCCTCACTGTGCCCATCAAACGCAGCCATTGTGCCATTAATTGTCACCACTGTGCCCATCTATTGTCGCCACTGGCTCTGACAGACGCTTCCAAAACACACCCACCGTGAAAAGACACAAGAAAAGATTTGCACAAAATGTGAGGGGTGTTTTTTTTATGAGATACTGTATATGACTTTTTACGACATTGTCATTTGAATATGCGGCCTTCATACCTGTTGTTACATCCTGATCTTTCAATAAAATAAGATTGAAGTCAAAGTGCCCGGTATTGAAGGGGTTAAATCTAATGGCGGATATAATATAGCGCTACATCTACGCTAAATCTGAGTGGATAAACCGTAAATCAATTACAGTGAGGAAAAAATAATAAATATCACCTAAATCATTCTGGAGACAAGGGTTGTCCCGATACCACTTTTTTTAGGAGTGAGTACAAGTACCGATACTTTTTTTCCAAGTACTCGCCGATACCGAATACCGATACTTTTTTTTAAATGTGTCCGAAAATGTGTCCCCAAATGCAGCCATGTCCCCCCAGCCATGTCCCCCCACATATGCAGCCATGTCCCCCCACATATGCAGCCATGTCCCCCCACATATGCAGCCATGTCCCCCCACATATGCAGCCATGTCCCTCCAGCCATGTCCCCCACATATGCAGCCATGTCCCTCCAGCCATGTCCCCCACATATGCAGCCATGTCCCTCCAGCCATGTCCCCCACATATGCAGCCATGTCCCTCCAGCCATGTCCCCCACATATGCAGCCATTTCCCCCCCATACCTAGCCGCAACGAAAGCCGCCGCCGCCTCATGGTTAAACAGCGTGCGGGGAACATCACAGCTTTCGTTTGAATAGCTGTTTTCCCCGCCGCACATAGATACTCCCCCTTGCTTGGGATTGGATGGGTGATCGTGATCTGTCCAATCCCGAGCAAGGGGGAGTGTCTATGCGGCGGGGAAAACAGCTATTCAAATGAAAGCTGTGATGTTCCCCGCACGTTGTTTAACCATGCGGCGGCGGCGGTGGCTTTCGTTGCGGCGGCGGCGGTGGGAGAGTATTTTATTGAGGCATCGGGGGCATTTGCGGGAGTACAAGTACTCCCGCAAATACTCGGTCCCGATACCGATACTGGTATCGGTATCAGGACAACCCTACTGGAGACAAACACATAAACATATGTACAAAAAAAAAAAGAGAGAAAAGTTCTGATAATTAACTTTTGTTTTCCATTAAAAGTAGAAAATGAAAAAAAAAAGTTTTTCAACAAAAAAGTATCAATCACGGGAGTTTCGCACACATCGCCGCCATGTTCCGCCCAATTGACGATGGAGCAAAACATCAGGTGGGAAACGAAATTGTCACGCTTGACGGGACGCCTTTGCGCTCGTTGCCATGGAGACGTTCCATTAGTCGGCTTGTTTCAATATGGAGCTCCGCAGAACTTTGCCTGTTTCCTTCTTTGCTACATTTAGCACATAGAAAACACATTAGGATTTCACTTTCCGCTTGTCTTTTGTGAGGTTGCCCTTAAAAAACACAAAAAAAAAAAAAGAAAATCAAAGTTGATAAAACTTGCTGCTAGTTTTCTCTATGCCAAATTTTCTAAAATTTTCGAAATATACAGCATATTTATAGATACCGTATTTATTGGCGTATAACACGTGTCGGCGTATAACACATGCCCAGTGTCCATCTGCAGCCTTGGCCGGTGTTCATCTGCAGCCTTCCCCAGTGTCCATCCGCAGCATTGGCCGGTGTCCATCTGCAGCCTTCCCCAGTGTCCATCTGCAGCCTTCCCCGGTGTCCATCTGCAGCCTTCCCCGGTGTCCATCTGCAGCCTTCCCCGGTGTCCATCTGCAGCCTTCCCCGATGTCCATCTGCAGCCTTGCCCGGTGTCCATCTGCAGCCTTCCCCGGTGTCCATCTGCAGCCTTGCCCGGTGTCCATCTGCAGCCTTGCCCGGTGTCCATCTGCAGCCTTGCCCGGTGTCCATCTGCAGCCTTGCCCGGTGTCCATCTGCAGCCTTCCCCGGTGTCCATCTGCAGCCTTCCCCGGTGTCCATCTGCAGCCTTCCCCGGTGTCCATCTGCAGCCTTCCCCGGTGTCCATCTGCAGCCTTCCCCGGTGTCCATCTGCAGCCTTCCCCGGTGTCCATCTGCAGCCTTCCCCGGTGTCCATCTGCAGCCTTCCCCGGTGTCCATCTGCAGCCTTGCCCGGTGTCCATCTGCAGCCTTGCCCGGTGTCCATCTGCAGCCTTGCCACACACAGTAAGGCTTGCAATGGGCACAGAGGGGCATGCAATGGCTTGCAATAGACACAATGGCTTGCAATAGAAACAGCCTTGCCCGGTGTCCATCTGCAGCCTTGCCAGGTGTCCATCTGCAGCCTTGCCAGGTGTCCATCTGCAGCCTTGCCAGGTGTCCATCTGCAGCCTTGCCAGGTGTCCATCTGCAGCCTTGCCAGGTGTCCATCTGCAGCCTTGCCAGGTGTCCATCTGCAGCCTTGCCAGGTGTCCATCTGCAGCCTTGCCCGGTGTCCATCTGCAGCCTTGCCACACACAGTGAGGCTTGCAATGGGCCCAGAGAGGCATGCAATGGCTTGCAATTGACACAGTGAGGCATGCAATGGGCGCAGTGAGGCATGTGATGGGCACAGTGAAGCTGCAAATGGGCATTGTTGACCCTCTTTTCCACTTGCAGTAGCTGCTGCATTCCCTACCCTAGGCTTATACTTGAGTTACTTTGGCTTATACTCGAGTATTTACGGTAAGTTTCCCATTAGTCTTATTGTACACCCCGGAATCCGCCATTGAGTCTGCTGAGGACACGTCTGAAAATGTGAATTCTGCAATCGGATTACAACTAACTAAACAACAACAACAACCAGAGCCTACAGCAACAAAGAGGCTGTCAGTTAGGATCACTGTATTGAAATCTCAGCGCTCTAAAAACTTCCAAACAATTAATTTGTTACTGATAATTATACATTCTGCGCTCGCTTTCTGTCTGAATTCTGCACTGCGCACAGATAGCAAACTTTAAAATGGAAGCAGACAGCGGCACAACTTTTTCCTTTACTATGTTTGATCATTTTACAAATGTTATATATATCGCCTGCTCACATTTTGCTGGGCTGGCAAGGAAAGGCTGCCTGGGAGAGAGGGGGGGGGAGCACCGCCGGCCCACAGGTTGTATGGGAGTCCTTTTCCCAGCGCTCGTGGAGGAGAAGAGAGGCTCCATTGGTGGACACGGGCGAGGCTCCGTCGGTGTGCACGGGCGAGGCTCCGTCGGTGTGCACGGGCGAGGCTCCGTCGGTGTGCACGGGCGAGGCTCCGTCGGTGTGCACGGGCGAGGCTCCGTCGGTGTGCACGGGCGAGGCTCCGTCGGTGTGCACGGGCGAGGCTCCGTCGGTGTGCACGGGCGAGGCTCCGTCGGTGTGCACGGGGGAGGCTGCGTCGGTGGGCACGGGCGAGGCTCCAGGTGCAGAGGTAACGTGATCTGAATCCCAGGGCGGCTGCCGCGTGCTTTGAATGCTGGGGCGGCCCGCTCTGAATGCTGGGGCGGCCGCGGCCTCCGACGTTACTGGTTGCTAGGCGATGGGCGGCCGACGATTCTAGCAATCAGTGGAGTCGAGTGAGCGGCATGCCACAGTTTTGGCGCCCCTGCTCTTAGCCCCCCAGGCAAGTGGGGCCCCCGGGCAACTTCCCAGCGTTCCCATGCGAAAAGATGGCCCTCCTGTCCGTTGCTTTGCGCAGCCATGCCATTCCGCCTACTTATATATCTACAGGAGGAGATCGGCAAGCGGTTAACCACTTAAGGACCCCTACCGACGATATACGTTGGCTGAATGGTCGCGAGCGGTCCCCGGAGCTGAAGAACGGGGGGAGGTGAGTGTAAACAAACCTTCCCCGTTCTTCACAGTGGCAATGTCAGTGATCGTCTGTTCCCTGATATAGGGAAAGACGATTAGTGACGTCACATGTCCAGCCCCGCCCCCCTACAGTTAGAAACACATATGAGGTCACACTTAACACCTTCAGCGCCCCCTAGTGGTTGTCTCCCAAACTGCAATTGTAATTTTCCCAGTTATCAATGCATTTTTATATCACTTTTCGCTGTGAAAATGACAACGGTCCCAAAAATGTGTCAAAAATGTCCGATGTGTCCGCCATAATGTTGCAGTCACAAAAAAAAAAAAACGCTGATCGCCGCCATTAGTAGTAAAAAAAAATATTAAAAATGCAGTAAAACTATCCCCTATTTTGTAAACGCTATAAATGTTGCGCAAACCAATCGATAAACGCTTATTGCGATTTTTTTTTTGCAATCGCCGCATTTCCCTCATTTGCATATATAAAGAGAAAATCAATGGTAAATACGCCGGCGTAAGTAAGATACGTCGGGGTAGGTATTTTTAGACGTATCTTGGTTTGTGACTCTGGCGCACGCGTACGCCGGGCGCATATTTACGCTACGCCGGGAAAAGGGGAGTTACGTCGGCGTAAGTGCTTTGTATCTAAAGAAAAGACTTTGATTTTTTATATATTTTTTCTAAACAAAACCATCTGCACATTACAGAAGGATATCCTGACATTATTTCCTATAAAACTGATGAATGTGCGCGTTTTGCTTCCCGTGGCGAATTGAATGGATTATAATAAATCAACCTCAGAAATTACAAGGGGGAAAAAAAAAAAAAAGAGGCATTTGAAAGGGGAAAAATTGCTGTAAGGGTCATAGCGGACCCGCCGCCAAATGCTCCCATTTTCAATTACACGTCGGCGGCATTGCGGCTTTGTGCTGCGGAGAGTCGCTCCGCTCGTTTCCCGGCCTCCCTCGTGATGTGAAACATGTTGCTGACTGTTAGTGCCTGACATTACGTTTTCTTCTTTTTTTTTTTGCGGCGGCTTAACTGGAAACTCAAAGCTTCGAATGGGAAAATTGCGAGCGGCTCGCTCTTTACACGCTCTGAAAAGCCTTCAATGGACCGTTCGCCAAAATTGTTTTACAAGAAATTTCTAATTGTTGAGAATTTAAATAAAGCGGCAATAAAAGTTCTCAAAAAAAGTAGAGCGGCTCACCTAGAAGCTGGGGGGCTGGAATACTAGAGAAAAAATATATACTAGAAGAAAAATTATAAATACCAAAATGTAACAATTTTATTTGTTCTCTGGCTTTTTTTTTTCATACTTGGGCCTATATTCACGTAGGGCGGCGTAACTATGAGCGGGCGTAGCGTATCGTATTTACGCTACGCCGCCGCAACTTAGAACGCAAGTGCGGTATTCTCAAAGCACTTGCGTCCTAAGTTACGGCGGCGTAGCGTAAATGTCCCGCCTAATTCAAATGGGGAAAATTATTTTTATTTTATTTTTAGAAATAAATAAATAAATAAAAGGGGGGGTTGCCAACCAGGGCCCTGGGGACCTCTGGGCCCTTTAAATAAAAACAATGCAAGAGGGGGGAGAGATGGGGAGGAGAGAAAGAGAGAGACAGAGGGGTAATAGAGAGATCCGATGACGCAGACATTATTATTAATTACAGGAAAATTAGGCGGCAGCGAGGCCTTTGGCGACCGCCTCATTTGAGAGATCTCTCTCTTTCCCACCCCCCTTCTTTCATTGGCTGAATATGTCTGATGGGTGAGGAGGTTTTGCTTGAGGCCTCACAAAGCCTAGAGCCGCGCCTCCTGATGCGCCATTGTACGAGGCGGTAGAGGGAGGAGTCGAGGGAGAGGTACAGGGAGGGGTAGATGGAGGGGTAGAGGGAGGGGTAGAGGGAGGAGTAGAGGTAGAGGGAGAGGTAGAGGGAGGAGTAGAGGGAGAGGTACAGGGAGAGGTAGAGGGAGGGGTACAGGGAGGAGTAGAGGAAGGGCTACAGGGAGGGGTAAAGGGGGAGGTAGAGGTACAGGGAGAGTTAGAGGGAGAGGTACAGGGAGGGGAGGGGTACAGGGAGCGGTAGAGGGAGAGGTAGAGGGAGGGGTACAGGTAGAGGGAGGAGTAGAGGGAGGGGTAGAGGGAAGGGTACAGGGAGAGGTAGAGGGAGAGGTACAGGGAGAGGGAGGGGGAGGGATACAGGGGGGGGGGTAGAGGGAGGGGTACAGGGGGGGTAGAGGGAGAGATACAGGGAGGGGTAGAGGGAGAGGTAGAGGGAGGGGTACAGGTAGAGGGAGGAGTAGAGGGAGGGGTAGAGGGAGGTGTAGAGGGAAGGGTACAGGGAGAGGTGGAGGGATACAGAGGGGTACAGGGAGGGGTACAGGGGCGGGTAGAGGGAGAGGTAGAGGGAGGGATACAGGGAGGGGTAGAGGGAGGGGTACAGGGACAGGGAAAGGTAGAGGGAGGGGTAGGGGGAGGGATACAGGGAGGGGTAGGGGGAGGGGTAGAGGGAGGGGTAGAGGGAGGAGTAGAGGGAGGAGTAGAGGGGTAGAGGGAGGGGTAGAGGGAGGGGTACAGGGAGGGGTAGAGGGAAGGGTACAGGGAGAGGGAGAGATACAGGAAGGGGGAGGGATACAGGGGGGGTAGAAGGAGGGGTACAGGGAGCGGTAGAGGGAGAGGTAGAGGGAGGGATACAGGGAGGGGTAGAGGGAGGGGTACAGGGAGGAGTAGAGGGAGGGATACAGGGAGGGGTACAGGGAGGGGTAGGGGGAGGGGTACAGGGAGAGGTAGAGGGAGGGATACAGGGAGGGGTAGGGGGAGGGGTACAGGGAGGGGAAGAGGAACGTACTCTGAGGATTAGGTGCTTCAGCTGAAGCTCTCGGCATAATGAACACCTCAATGATCAGATGGGCTTTTATACTCACAATTCTTTCATAAGTGCCAACACCTTTTTTTGATCCGTTCGGAGAACCAACGTTTCTAACTTTTCTCCTCGAAAATTTTCTATTTCATCCGAGACGACGGCTTTGTCTGATTTCTTTTTACTAAGAAGGTATTGTGTGAATTCCACTACATGATAATAACCCGGGAGAAGTACAATATCTTCGCAAGACATCTCCATCAGAGAGCCGGCGGTGGCGGCGTTGAGCTAATTTCCTTGCGTTCGATTTGCCGGCGCGTCAGGTGAACACGTCCCAAAAAAAAATCACAAACTGCAAAATTTAATGCAAAAGCCCATTGAAGCCAATCTTCCAAATCATTTCTACCGTTTTCAAGGCTAATAGGCAAGGGATTGGCAAACAAAGGGTAAGAGGGGGGCTGGGCAACTTACCAATGCAAAAAATAAATTCTTACAGGCAGTACACATGTAAGGGGCCAGGAGGTTCCCAGGGCCCCCTGATGGCAACCCCCCCCCCTTTTTTTTTATATATAAAAACAATGTTTTATCTAATTTTTATATATTTTTTTTATTTATTTTTTATTAAAGGGCCCAGAGGTCCCCAGGACCCCGAATGGCAACCTCCCCCTTAAATTGCCCCCCAAAAAATATTTTTGGGTAGTGCCCCTCCCAAGACAGACTCTGGATCTGCCCCTGATTCCAGGTGGTCTTCCTCCCTGGAGATTTGCCCAGAAAAAGTGTTCTGCTGTCCTCAACCTTTCTCTCGTTCCTCTGGTTAGGACACCTCTGTGTGTCGTGAAGAGGGATCCCTTCCAAACCGGAGCCCAGGCCCAACGTCTTCCCCCCCCCCCAGACTAGGGGGGCACCAAGACATCCTTACACTCCATCTTCATCTTCCACCCGAACTTCACTGCTCCAGCTGGGCTGACCCTGAGTATCTGAGGGGGAATGCCCCCTGCCAACCCATCTATTAGGGATTGGTCAGGGCCTTCATGAATTCTCCAGGCAGCTCCTCCTGACCTCCACTCCAATTCTTCTACCAGTTTCTAGAAGTAGGGGGAGGTCTTAGAGATGCTTCTTGTGATGTCATACCAGCCTCCCTGAGTCACTCTCCTGACCCAGAAAAACACACAGGCCTGACAATTTACAAACCCTGTCGTTTCTAAAGGTCGGGCCCCTTACAGGTGTAATACCGGAGGGCCGGCCAATGTATTGCACATTGGTCACTTTCACTCACCTCTCCCACTTCCTTCTTCCCCACTTTCTATTTATTTTCCCTGTGTGTCACGTTACTTCTTTTTTATGTTTGGTGCACTGCACTTTATGTGTGACAAGTAGGGTGCTGGTCCTCGGGCCTGCCCTGAACGTCTTGGGAGTGGGTGGACATGGCCTTCTGGCTTAGTTCGCCCACTCGGGGGAGCCTCACCGAGGAGGGTTCTGTCTCGGCAGTCCCTCCAAGGATGTTGGGTCCGTGTTGGCTTCGGCTGCATGGGCCTTTTTGGGTTCATGCGGCTTCGGCTACATGAACTACAGACACCTCAGTCCCTGTCTGGAGCCTAACACCCCCGGGATCAGGGTTGGGCCCTTTTCGGAGGGCCTATTGACGATGCACCCATCACAGTTTTTTGTTGCACCTCTTTATGTGTGTGCACATTTTTCCTGCACCGGGTGAAGTTTTTGGGTTGTGTTTTGCACGCCACAGGCTTTTCAATAAAAAAAAAAAAAAAACCTGTACCCCCTCCATTGGGAGGGTGGATGCAATCCAATGGTGTCATAGCACCTGGAAGGATGATTTCGGTAGGGACTACGCTGAGCCGCCCGAAAGATACTGGGGGCTGGCCAATGGTCGAGTCTGAGCCATCCGGAAGGGTGCTTCTGGTGAGGACGGAGAAAGCATTTGGTCGAAGCTGAAGGGCCGGGCCCCTGGCCTTCTGGCCTGGATTTGATGCGGTTCCTAACCTGATCCTGCCAGTTGCTCTAGAGGGAACGTGGACCTCGCTCTTCGGGGTGAGGTCTCAGGGTTCGCTAGTACCTCGATGAGCATAATTAGGTAAAGAGCGAAAGGGGCGTAAGGTGCACACTTATGCCTCGAGTAGTTCCTGATCCTTCCTGGTGGAGTTGGGGGATGGGGCCGTGACTGTCCGGGCCGTGGACCAGGGACCATTGAAAAGCCTTTGGAGATAGTGCCCCTGGAGTGGCAGTCCAGGGGTGCCATACATTGCACTGAGTGTGTGAGGGACACTCAACGTATGGCACCTTTTTGGTCACTAACCTCCACTACACACTTTTCACACCTGCCTCTAGGGCCGGGCCTTTTGGCTAGGACCAGAGGAATTTTTGTTTCCTGGCCGGAGGGCCGGCCAATGTATTGCACATTGGTCACTTTCACTCACCTCTCCCACTTCCTTCTTCCCCACCTTCTATTTATTTTTCCCTGTGTGTCACATTTCTTCTTTTTATGTTGGTGCACTGCACTTTATGTGTGATAAGTAGGGTGCTGGCCCTCGGGCCTGCCCTGAACGTCTTGGGAGTGAGTGGACATGGCCTTCTGGCTTAGTTCACCTGCTCTTATGGGGTCTCCCTTCGGGGGAGCCTCACCGAGGAGGGTTCTGTTTCGGCAGTCCCTCCAAGGATGTTGGGTCCGTGTCGGCTTCGGCTGCATGGGCCTTTTTGGGTTCATGTGGCTTCGGCTGCATGGACCACAGTTACCTCAGTCCCTGTCAGGAGCCTAACGCCCCGGGGGATCAGGGTTGGGCCCTCTTAGGAGGTTGTGTTTTGCACGCCACAGGCTTTTCAATAAAAAAAAAAAAAAAAACCTGTACCCCCTAATGGCAGCCCTGGGTGTCATTAAGAATGTATTACTCTGGTTTCTCTTCAGAACGAAGGAAATCTTCTCGGTCTTTCGGCTAAGATCAAGTGTAGTACCTGTTCTTATCAGTTACCAGTAGGTGGTGCTATGCTGACTCTCCCCAGTATACGGCGAGGTGGAAAGGGATAGCGGTCGGCGGACGCTAAACCTGCTGGCGTGGAGGTGAAAGCCTTCTGATCGGGACAGAGAGGCATGAGATTGAAGCTGGAGGGCTGGGACCTGGCCTGGATTTGGTGGTGTCTGCCCCAGTCAGTTGTTCGGGAGAGGACCCTTGCTCCTCTTTTCGTCGGGAGGAGCGGTTAGTATTTCCCAAATGTGATTAGGTGGGATGGATGGGGGTTGTGGGAGTAGCTTGCTGAGGTGGGCTCTCCCCGATCTCTCCTCCTACCTTCCTGGCTGGGAAGGGTGCTGCTGGTCCAGACCGGGGGTCAGGGTCCGTTGAAAAGCCTGTGGAGATAGTGCCCCTGGAGTGGCAGTTCAGGGGTGCCATACATTGCACGAGTGTGTGAGGGGCACTCATTGTGTGGCACCATGGTCACGATTTCCACAAACACACTTTTTAACACCTGCCTCTAGGGCCGAGCCTTTTGGCTAGGACCAGGGGAATTTTTGTTCCTGGCCGGAGGGCACGTTGGCCACTTTCCACTCACATCTCCCACCTTCCTTTTCCCCCACTTTCTTTTTTATTTTTCCCCGTTTGTCACGTAACGTTTTCTTTTTGTTGGTGCACTTGCACTTTATGTGTGATTAGTAGGGTGCCGGTCCTCGAGCTAGCCCAGAACGTCTTTGGAGTGGGTGGACATGGCCTTCTGGCTTAGTTCGCCTGCTCTCATGGGGTCTCCCTTCGGGGGAGCCTCACCGAGGAGAGTTCTGTTTTGGCAGACCCTCCAAGGAAGTTGGGTCCGTGTCGGCTTCGGCTGCACAGACCACAGATTACTGGAGTCCCTGCCAGGAGCCTAACGCCCGGGGGATCAGGCTTGGGTCCTTTCAGAGGACCATTTAACGCAGCACCCGTCACAGTTTTTTTGTGTTTCACTCTTTATGTGTGTGCAAATTTTTTCTGGACCGGGTGAAGTTTTTGGGTTGTGTTATGTATGCCACAGGCTTTTCAATAGAGCCTGTACCCCCCCGATCGCTTCTCGGCCTTTTGGCTAAGATCGAGTGTAGTATCTGTTCTTATCAGTTGCCAGGAGGTGGCGCTATGCTAACCGTCCCCAGTACATGGCAAGGTGGAAAGGAATGGCGGGGGCGGAGGCAAAACCTGCTAGCGTGGAGGTGAAAGCCTTCTGATCGGAACGGAGAATCATGCAGCCGAAGCTGAAGGGTCAGGTCCCTGGCCTTCTGGCCTGGATTTGATGCAGTTCCTAACCCTGACAGTTTTTCGAGAGGGAACATTGGCCCCACCCTACTGTTAAGGGGGGGTGTCGGAGAATTAGCTAGTACCTCTCGAATATAATTAGGTAGGGAGAGAAAGAGGCGACGGGGAGAGCTTTCACGCCCTGGCTCTCTCTCCCTGAGCTTCCGGAGCTCTTGTTCCTTCCTGGTGGCGAAGGGGGCTGTGACTGTCCGGGCCGTTGGTCAGGGTTGTGAGAAAAGCCTGTGGTAAATGTGTCCCTGGAGTGGCAGTTCAGGGGTGCCATATTTGCACTAGTGTTCTCTCAGCACTTTTGCTTTTTGGCACCATGGTCACTTCACCATCACACTTTTTTTAGCACCTGCACCTGAGTCTTTTGGCTGGGACCAGAGGAATCTTTGATTCCTGGCCGGAGGGCCGGCCATCGTATTTCACGATGGTCACTTTTCACTCTCCCTCATCTTTCTTCTCCCCCACTTTCTTTTTGTTTACCCCCTTGTTTGTCACTTTTTTTCTGGCTTAGTTCACCTGCTCCCATGGGGTCTCCCTTCGGGGGAGTCCCACCTAGTACTTGGGTGGGTCTCTTTTGGCAGACCTTCCAGAGAAAGGGGTCCATCTGGTTTCGGCCAGATGGACCATGGACCAAGTGAGTACCTCAGTCCCCGTCAGGAGCCCCTGGGGATCACGGTAAGGTCGTTCCTAGTGGAGGACAGTGTTACACCCGTTGCACGTTTTGTGTCACTCTTTAAGTGTTGCACGTTTTTTGGCCCCGGGTGGAGTTTTTGGGTGTGTTTCACAAGCCATTTTCTTAAAAAAAAAAAAAAAACTCTGTGTGTCATGAAGAGGGGTCCCTTCCGCACCCGAGTCTATGCCCAAGGTCACCCCCCAGACTAGGGGGAACCTACAAAGGCCACTGACAGCTTTACACTTCATCTCCATCTTCCACCCAAACTCCACTGCTC
Organism: Rana kukunoris; assembly: GCA_029574335.1. NCBI lineage: Eukaryota > Metazoa > Chordata > Amphibia > Anura > Ranidae > Rana > Rana kukunoris. Next base: position 212,385,303 of record CM056057.1, read on the forward strand.
CAGCTGGGCTGACCCTGTGTATCTGAGGGGGGCTGCCCCCTGCCAACCCATCTATTAGGGATCGGTCAGGGCCTTAATGAATTCTCCAGGCAGCTCTTCCTGACCTCCATCCCAATTCTTCTAAAATCTTCTACGAGTTTCTAGAAGTAGAGGGAGGTCTTAGAGATGCTGCCTGAGAGTCATACCAGCCTCCCTGAGTCACTCCCCTGACCCAGAAAAACACACAGGCCTGACAATTTACAAACCCTGTCGTTTTTTAAAGGTGGGGGTCAGAATAATAAAAAAAAAAAAACTGGGGGAGGGGGAGGCCGGTCCCCCCCCCCCTGATGGTGACCCTGATAACAGCTCTCACTTTAGAGGTAAAGCCCCCCCCCCCCCAAAAAAAAAAAATATATATATGTAAAATGTTATGTTTGGAAGTTGCTTGGCGCATCTGAATGTGCTTTAGGAGTCAATGGAGGATTAGTAACGAAGTTTGCTAAAATCTTGACCTGCCGAGATTTCGCTTCTTTCTTAACAAGCCCGGAATTTACATTGACATTGTACAGTATAATCATCCCCCCCCCCCCCCCCCCCCCCCGGTGATATTGGAGAAATGGGGATTTTGTTGTAACCATTACCAGGCGCTGGAACATGAAATGGGCTTCAGAACAAACAATGTCACAAAAGCTGCTTTTTTATTCCTTGAAAGTGCCGATAATCTGCTAAGCTTTTGGTTTTGCCGGTCGGCTAATTACGGTATATTTTCCTCTGAATAGCTAATCGGAGGATTTCCAGTGATTAGGACCCGAGCCTTCTAATCTGCTAATGATCGTAATCCCGATACAGACTTTATTTTCCGAAGAAAACTCGCCTGGCGTTATACATTCCGACTTCTACTGATTCTCCTCCAGATTCGTACAAATGAAAGGAAAACGGAGTGAAAACTATACATTCATTAAATGTGAATGGGGCCGATCTCCACCGACGACCTCCTTCTGTGAGATCCAAACACCGAGATGGAACGCGGTTCTGTCCTTTGATGAAAAGTTGTCATTGCACTCCAAGAGGTCCAAGAAAACGACGACTTTTCATGGGCAGCCTCTTTACCGTGCCTCAAATTTCGCCGTATACCCCCCCATCTTTCGACTCCCTTTTATTTAACAGAAAAAGCAAACAAACTTGTGCGCATGGGTGGAATGTCCAACACTTACTCAGTATTCTGCATGGAAAATTCCACAAATGTCAAAAATAGTAATAGCAGTGGCCTTGCTGCCCTTCATGGATGGGGAAAGTCCTGGCGGAAAACAGAAAAGAAAGAGGCGCACCAGCCTAGTGTATTTGTACTACTCACAAAGGAATCGGTATACAGGCTTGTCAAACGATAGGGTAGATACCCCTCAAACCACGCTCCAAGATAGGGGGGATAGAGGCAGCAACACACCTCTATCCCCCCTATCTTGGAGCGTGGTCTGAGGGGTATCTACCCTATCGTTTTTTGTAGGGATGTCCCGATACCGATACTGGTACTAGTACTAGATACTAGTATCGGTATCGGTACCGATACCAAGCATTTCCCCGAGTACTTGTACTCGGGGGGAAACGCTCCGATGCCTCAGCCGATACCTGGGCAGGCAGGGGAGTTGCAAGTCTTCTCCCCCGTGCTGTCTTTCCCCCGTGTTCCATGCTGTGCTCTTTCCCCCGTGTTCCATGCTGTGCTCTTTCCCCCGTGTTCCATGCTGTGCTCTTTCCCCCGTGTTCCATGTTGTGCTCTTTCCCCTGTGTTCCGTGCTGTGCTCTTTCCCCCGTGTTCCATGCTGTGCTCTTTCCCCCGTGTTCCATGCTGTGCTCTTTCCCCCGTGTTCCATGCTGTGCTCTTTCCCCCGTGTTCCATGTTGTGCTCTTTCCCCCGTGTTCCATGTTGTGCTCTTTCCCCCGTGTTCCATGTTGTGCTCTTTCCCCTGTGTTCCGTGCTGTGCTCTTTCCCCCGTGTTCCGTGCTGCGCTGTCTTTCCCCCGTGTTCCGTGCTGCGCTGTCTTTCCCCCGTGTTCCGTGCTGTCTTTCCCCCGTGTTCCATGCTGTGCTGTCTTTCCCCCGTGTTCCATGCTGTGCTGTCTTTCCCCCGTGTTCCGTGCTGTGCTGTGCTTTTTCCCCTGTGTTCCATGCTGTGCTCTTTCCCCCGTGTTCCATGCTGTGCTCTTTCCCCCGTGTTCCATGCTGTGCTCTTTCCCCCGTGTTCCATGCTGTGCTCTTTCCCCCGTGTTCCGTGCTGTGCTGTCTTTCCCCCGTGTTCCGTGCTGTCTTTCCCCCGTGTTCCGTGCTGTCTTTCCCCCATGTTCCGTGCTGTCTTTCCCCCATGTTCCGTGCTGTCTTTCCCCCATGTTCCGTGCTGTCTTTCCCCCATGTTCCGTGCTGTGCTGTCTTTCCCCCGTGTTCCGTGCTGTCTTTCCCCCGTGTTCCATGCTGTGCTGTCTTTCCCCCGTGTTCCGTGCTGTCTTTCCCCCGTGTTCCGTGCTGTGCTGTCTTTCCCCCATGTTCCGTGCTGTCTTTCCCCCGTGTTCCGTGCTGTGCTGTCTTTCCCCCATGTTCCGTGCTGTGCTGTCTTTCCCCCGTGTTCCGTGCTGTGCTGTCTTTCCCCCGTGTTCCATGCTGTGCTGTCTTTCCCCCGTGTTCCGTGCTGTGCTGTCTTTCCCCCGTGTTCCGTGCTGTGCTGTCTTTCCCCCGTGTTCCGTGCTGTCTTTCCCCCGCCGTGTGTCTTTCCCCCGTGTTCCGTGCTGTGCGTGTCCCCCCATGTTCCGTGCTGTGCTGTCTTTCCCCCGTGTTCCGTGCTGTCTTTCCCCCGTGTTCCATGTGTTCCGTGCTGTGCTGTCTTTCCCCCATGTTCCGTGCTGTGCTGTCTTTCCCCCGTGTTCCGTGCTGTCTTTCCCCCGTGTTCCGTGCTGTGCTGTCTTTCCCCCATGTTCCGTGCTGTGCTGTCTTTCCCCCGTGTTCCGTGCTGTCTTTCCCCCGTGTTCCATGCTGTGCTGTCTTTCCCCCGTGTTCCGTGCTGTCTTTCCCCCGTGTTCCGTGCTGTGCTGTCTTTCCCCCATGTTCCGTGCTGTGCTGTCTTTCCCCCGTGTTCCGTGCTGTCTTTCCCCCGTGTTCCGCGCTGTGCTGTCTTTCCCCCATGTTCCGTGCTGTGCTGTCTTTCCCCCGTGTTCCGTGCTGTGCTGTCTTTCCCCCGTGTTCCGTGCTGTGCTGTCTTTCCCCCGTGTTCCATGCTGTGCTGTCTTTCCCCCGTGTTCCGTGCTGTGCTGTCTTTCCCCCGTGTTCCGTGCTGTGCTGTCTTTCCCCCGTGTTCCGTGCTGTCTTTCCCCCGTGTTCCGTGCTGTCTTTCCCCCGTGTTCCGTGCTGTCTTTCCCCCGTGTTCCGTGCTGTGCTGTCTTTTCCCCGTGTTCCGTGCTGTGCTGTCTTTTCCCCGTGTTCCGTGCTGTCTTTCCCCCGTGTTCCGTGCTGTCTTTCCCCCGTGTTCCGTGCTGTCTTTCCCCCGTGTTCCGTGCTGTCTTTCCCCCGTGTTCCGTGCTGTGCTGTCTTTCCCCCATGTTCCGTGCTGTGCTGTCTTTCCCCCGTGTTCCGTGCTGTGCTGTCTTTCCCCCATGTTCCGTGCTGTGCTGTCTTTCCCCCGTGTTCCGTGCTGTGCTGTCTTTCCCCGTGTTCATGTTCCGTGCTGTGCTGTCTTTCCCCCGTGTTCCGTGTTCCGTGCTGTCTCCCCCCGTGTTCCGTGCTGTGCTGTCTTTCCCCGTGTTCCGTGCTGTCTTTCCCCCGTGTTCCGTGCTGTCTTTCTGTGCTTCCGTGCTGTGTTCCGTGCTGTGCTGTCTTTCCCCCGTGTTCCGTGCTGTGCTGTCTTTCCCCTGTGTTCCGTGCCTGTCTTTCCCCCGTGTTCCGTGCTGTGCTGTCCCCGTGTTCCGTGCTGTGCTGTCTTTCCCCCGTGTTCCGTGCTGTGCTGTGCCCCCGTGCCGTGCTGTCTGTCCCCCCCCGTGTTCCGTGCTGTCTTTCCCCCGTGTTCCGTGCTGTCTTTCCCCCGTGTTCCGTGCTGTCTTTCCCCCGTTTCCGTGCTGCTGTCTTTCCCCCATGTTCCGTGCTGTGCTGTCTTTCCCCCGTGTTCCGTGCTGTGCTGTCTTTCCCCCATGTTCTGTGCTGTGCTGTCTTTCCCCCGTGTTCCGTGCTGTGCTGTCTTTCCCCCGTGTTCCGTGCTGTCTTTCCCCCGTGTTCCGTGCTGTCTTTCCCCCGTGTTCCGTGCTGTCTTTCCCCCGTTCCGTGCTGTGCGTGCTGTTGTCTTCCCCCGTGTTCCGTGCTGCTGTCTTTCCCCCATGTTCCGTGCTGTGCTGTCTTTCCCCCGTGTTCCGTGCTGTGCTGTCTTTCCCCCGTGTTCCGTGCTGTGCTGTCTTTCCCCCGTGTTCCGTGCTGTCTTTCCCCCGTGTTCCGTGCTGTCTTTGTGTTCCGTGCTGTCCCCCATGTTCCGTGCTGTCTTTCCCCCGTGTTCCGTGCTGCTGTCTTTCCCCCGTGTGTCCGTGCTGTGCTGTCTTTCCCCCGTGTTCCGTGCTGTGCTGTCTTTCCCCCATGTTCCGTGCTGTCTTTCCCCCGTGTTCCGTGCTGTGCTGTCTTTCCCCCGTGTTCCGTGCTGTGCTTTCCCCCGTGTTCCGTGCTGTGCTGTCTTTCCCCTGTCATGTTCCGTGCTGTCTTTCCCCCGTGTTCTGTGCTGTCTCCCCCGTGTTCCGTGCTGTGTGCTGTCTTTCCCCCATGTTCCGTGCTGTCTTTCCCCCGTGTTCTGTGCTGTGCTGTCTTTCCCCCGTGTTCCGTGCTGTGCTGTCTGTTCCCCCATGTTCCGTGCTGTCTTTCCCCCATGTTCCGTGCTGTCTTTCCCCCGTGTTCTGTGCTGTGCTGTCTTTCCCCCGTGTTCCGTGCTGTGCTGTCTTTCCCCCGTGTGCTGTCTTTCCCCCGTGTTCTGTGCTGTGCTGTCTTTCCCCCGTGTTCCGTGCTGTGCTGTCTTTCCCCCCGTGCTGTGCTGTCTCCCCCGTGTTCCGTTCCGTGCTGTCTTTCCCCCTGTGCTGTGCTGTCTTTCCCCCGTGTTCCGTGCTGTGCTGTCTTTCCCCCATGTTCCGTGCTGTCTTTCCCCCGTGTTCTGTGCTGTGCTGTCTTTCCCCCGTGTTCCGTGCTGTCTTTCCCCCGTGTTCTGTGCTGTGCTGTCTTTCCCCCGTGTTCCGTGCTGTGCTGTCTTTCCCCCATGTTCCGTGCTGTCTTTCCCCCGTGTTCTGTGCTGTGCTGTCTTTCCCCCGTGTTCCGTGCTGTGCTCTTTCCCCCGTGTTCTGTGCTGTGCTGTCTTTCCCCCGTGTTCTGTGCTGTGCTGTCTTTCCCCCGTGTTCCGTGCTGTCTTTCCCCCGTGTTCCGTGCTGTCTTTCCCCCGTGTTCCGTGCTGTCTTTCCCCGTGTTCCGTGCTGTGCTGTCTTTCCCCCGTGTTCCGTGCTGTCTTTCCCCGTGTTCCGTGCTGTGCTCTTTCCCCCGTGTTCCGTGCTGTGCTGTCTTTCCCCCGTGTTCCGTGCTGTGCTGTCTTTCCCCCGTGTTCCGTGCTGCCCGCATGCCCTGCGAGGGAAACGCTCCTCTAATTGGCTGCTGGGGAAAAGTGGCTCTGCCTGAATCCCTCTGGCGCCACCTGCCGCCCAGAGATGGGACCACATCCCCGGAGCGCAGAATGACACACAGGACAATTCAGGACTGACGGCTGCCGAATTTGAACAAATCAACTTGGGTGAGAGCAAGTAAGTCTCTCACCCTACTAACTCTAGTGGAGCGCCCTTTCTGAAAGTAAGGGGCCGCTACATAAAAATCATATTTATTTTTTTTACTAGAAAATTACTCAGAACCCCCAAACATTATATATGTTTGGGGCTACTAGAAAGGGGGACCTAATAAAGGGGGTCCAACCCGCTACTAAAAAGGGGAACATAATAAAGGGGTTCTACCCACTACTAGCAAGGGGGACCTAATAAAGGGGGTCCAACCCGCTACTAGAAAGGGGAACATAATAAAGGGGGTCCTACCCACTACTAGCAAGGGGGACCTAATAAAGAGGGCACAACCCACTACTAGCAAGGTGGACCTAATAAAGGGGGTCCAACCCGGGACAAGCAAGGTGGACCTAATAAAGGGGGTCCTACCCGCTACCAGCAAGGGGGACCTAATAAAGGGGATCCAACCCGCTACTAGCAAGGAGGACCTAATAAAGGGGGCCCAACCCGCTACTAGCAAGGGGGACTTAATAAAGGGGTCCAACCCGCTACTAGCAAGGTGGACCTAATAAAGGGGGTCCTACCTGCTACTAGCAAGGGGGACCTAATAAAGGGGGTCCAACCGCTACTAGCAAGGGGGACCTAATAAAGGGGGTCCAACTCGCTACTAGCAAGGGGGACCTAATAAAGGGGGTCCTACCTGCTACTATCAAGGGGGACCTAATAAAGGGGGTCCAACCCGCTACTAGCAAGGGAGACTTAATAAAGGGGGTCCAACCGCTACTAGCAAGGGGGACCTAATAAAGGGGGTCCAACCGCTACTAGCAAGGGGGACCTAATAAAGGGGGTCCAACCGCTACTAGCAAGGGGGGCCTAATAAAGGGGGTCCAACCGCTACTAGCAAGGTGGACCTAATAAAGGGGGTCCAACCCGCTACTAGCAAGGGGGGCCTAATAAAGGAGCTCCAACCGCTACTAGCAAGGAGGACCTAATAAAGGGGGTCCAACCGCTACTAGCAAGGGGGACCTAATAAAGGGGGTCCAACCCGCTACTAGCAAGGGGGACTTAATAAAGGGGGTCCAACCGCTACTAGCAAGGGGGACCTAATAAAGGGGGTCCAACCGCTACTAGCAAGGAGGACCTAATAAAGGGGGTCCAACCGCTACTAGCAAGGGGGACCTAATAAAGGGGGCCCAACCCGCTACTAGCAAGGAGGACCTAATAAAGGGGGCCCAACCCGCTACTAGCAAGGGGGACTTAATAAAGGGGTCCAACCCGCTACTAGCAAGGTGGACCTAATAAAGGGGGTCCAACGTGCTACTAGCAAGGGGGACCTAATAAAGGGGGTCCAACTCGCTACTAGCAAGGGGGACCTAATAAAGGGGGTCCAACTCGCTACTAGCAAGGGGGACCTAATAAAGGGGGTCCAACCGCTACTAGCAAGGTGGACCTAATAAAGGGGGTCCAACCGCTACTAGCAAGGGGGACCTAATAAAGGGGGTCCAACCGCTACTAGCAAGGGGGACCTAATAAAGGGGGTCCAACCGCTACTAGCAAGGGGGGCCTAATAAAGGGGGTCCAACCGCTACTAGCAAGGTGGACCTAATAAAGGGGGTCCAACCCGCTACTAGCAAGGGGGGCCTAATAAAGGAGCTCCAACCACTACTAGCAAGGTGGACCTAATAAAGGGGGTCCAACCGCTACTAGCAAGGTGGACCTAATAAAGGGGGTCCAACCGCTACTAGCAAGGGGGACCTAATAAAGGCGGTCCAACCGCTACTAGCAAGGAGGACCTAATAAAGGGGGTCCAACCGCTACTAGCAAGGGGGACCTAATAAAGGGGGTCCAACCGCTACTAGCAAGGAGGACCTAATAAAGGGGGTCCAACCGCTACTAGCAAGGGGGACCTAATAAAGGGGGTCCAACCCGCTACTAGCAAGGGGGACTTAATAAAGGGGGTCCAACCGCTACTAGCAAGGGGGACCTAATAAAGGGGGTCCAACCGCTACTAGCAAGGAGGACCTAATAAAGGGGGTCCAACCGCTACTAGCAAGGGGGACCTAATAATGGGGGTCCAACCCGCTACTAGCAAGGGGGACTTAATAAAGGGGGTCCAACCGCTACTAGCAAGGGGGACCTAATAAAGGGGGTCCAACCGCTACTAGCAAGGAGGACCTAATAAAGGGGGTCCAACCGCTACTAGCAAGGGGGACCTAATAAACTTGTTTTTGTACCAAAGTTTATACTTTATCTTTTATTTGCACTAAGTCTCTTTTCTATGAACCCTCATCTTTGATTCTATAAAATCAGACGGAACAAAAGAAAAGGTTTTTCAGCTGAAATCCGAGAGAAGCGTTTATTCTCTGACCCGCATTGGCGCGATGACCTCCTGAAATCCAGATGTCCTCCCCCTCCCCCTCCCCCTGCGCGCATCCTCGCTCACGTATCTATAAGACGGTCCCTACATTTCAGTCTCCACCATCCCGCCGCAGTCGGGTGAAAACTCGGACGACTGTAAATAGCGGCGGACTGGATAGAGGCTGATTGTATGAGATCCATCAAGCCCGGTGATAGAAGATTGCGCTCCCCATATTCCATTGTCTGAGCGCCCCCCGCAGGCTCTCTACACAAACCACAAATACATGAATTCATCACAAAACCCGGCTGTTACATTGTGACCATTTCCCCGGCTTTTTCACATCACGTCGCTTTCATTTTTTTTTTTCGCTTATTGTGGGGAACGTGCAGAGTTTGTGTTCTGCAATCCGAATATCACGCATTAATATTACACGGCGCCGCTCACATCCACCTCCTGGGTGGTTTTGCTGTCTCGTATTTCAGTGATAAGTAGAGCCGTTTACTTTGTTTTTATTATGTTAGTGATGACAGAAATGTTATGGTTTTGCTCTAATAACAGACCCCCAAATATCTGGGGTTTTTTTGTTCTGGACTCCCAAGCATCAGTGTGTCATTGTTCTGGGCCCCAAGTGTCAGGGTGTCATAGTTCTGGACCCCCAAGTGTCAGGGTGTCATTGTTCTGGACCCCCAAGTGTCAGTGTGTCATTGTTCTGGACCCACAAGTATCAGTGTGTCATTGTTCTGGACCCCCAAGTGTCAGGGTGTCATTGCTCTGGACCCCCAAGTGTCAGTGTGTGATTGTTCTGGATCCCCAAGTGTCAGTATGTCATTGTTCTGGGCCCCCAAGTGTCAGGGTGTCATAGTTCTGGACCCCCAAGTGTCAGGGTGTCATAGTTCTGGACCCCCAAGTGTCAGGGTGTCATTGTTCTGGACCCCCAAGTGTCAGTGTGTCATTGTTCTGGACCCCCAAGTGTCAGTGTGTCATTGTTCTGGACCCCCAAGTGTCAGTGTGTCATTGTTCTGGATCCCCCAAGTGTCAGTGTGTCATTGTTCTGGGACCCCCAAGTGTCAGGGTGTCATTGTTCTGGACCCCCAAGTGTCAGTGTGTCATTGTTCTGGACCCCCAAGTGTCAGTGTGTCATTGTTCTGGACCCCCAAGTGTCAGGGTGTCACTGTTGTAGATCCCCAAGTGTCAGGGTGTCACTGTTGTAGATCCCCAAGTGTCAGAGTGTCATTGTTCTGGGACCCCCGAGTGTCAGTGTGTCATTGTTCTGGGACCCCTCCATTGTCGGTGTGTGATTGTTCTGGGACCCCTCCATTGTCGGTGTGTGATTGTTCTGGGACCCCTCCATTGTCGGTGTGTGATTGTTCTGGGACCCCCAAGTGTCAGGGTGTCATTGTTCTGGACCCCCAAGTGTCAGGGTGTCATTGTTCTGGACCCCCAAGTGTCAGGGTGTCATTGTTCTGGACCCCCAAGTGTCAGTGTGTCATTGTTCTGGACCCCCAAGTGTCAGTGTGTCATTGTTATGGACCCCCAAGTGTCAGGGTGTCATTGTTATGGACCCCCAAGTGTCAGGGTATCATTGTTATGGACCCCCAAGTGTCAGTGTGTCATTGTTCTGGGACCCCACAGGGTTGGTGTGTCATTGTTCTGGGACCCCCCAGGGTCGGTGTGTGATTGTTCTGGGACCCCTCCATTGTCGGTGTGTGATTGTTCTGGGACCCCCGAGTGTCAGTGTGTCATTGTTCTGGGACCCCTCCATTGTCGGTGTGATTGTTCTGGGACCCCTCCATTGTCGGTGTGATTGTTCTGGGACCCCCCAGGGTCGGTGTGTCATTGTTCTGGGACCCCTCCATTGTCGGTGTGTGATTGTTCTGGGACCCCCGAGTGTCAGTGTGTCATTGTTCTGGGACCCCTCCATTGTCGGTGTGATTGTTCTGGGACCCCCGAGTGTCAGTGTGTCATTGTTGTAGGACTTTACTTGTCATCACTGTTCCGGAACGTCATTCCTCTCTTCTTCCAGTTCAGATCTTCTGCCTCTAAGGACCTTTTATATTCCATTAAATCAGAAATAATATTGAAGAATATTCAAAATGAAAAGTTCTGCTTTGGAATACTTCCCATCGTTGACATCGGAGACGGAACTTTTGCGGCTCTTATTTCGGCTTCCTGTAAAGTGTTTCTTATGTAATGTGGAAAAAACGTTTGCCGTTAATTTCCTCGGAGGGACGGAGGATGACCTCAGCCGGTGCCGAAACAAAGTACTTCTAATGATCCATCACAAAGTAAAATGAAATGCCGATAAGGAAGGTAATGCAAGCCGCCACAGATTCCGGGGAATGAACACAAAAGGTTAGGCCTGAATTCCTAGCAGGCCCGGGCTCTCCGCCCCCCTCGCTATCCAGAAGAGGCCCACACGTGTTGTAATTTATTTAATACAATGGAAACACTTTTATATTACTCCGACATTTGTAATTCCAAAACCTCAAGGTAAAACTTTGTAGACATTATTATAATTTAGCCGAGGGAAATAACTGTCTTACCTCGGCAGGCGCACCGGGGGGGGGAGGAGCCTAAAGCTTACAACTGGCCACGTCGATGAACTAAGCTGCTTGATTATGTAGCACCGGGAGATAACTTTCCTGGTTGATTGTTAGAAGATCGATTGATTCCTCTCTAACTGTCAGAGGACTCGCCTTCTCGTGGTCGTCTTGGTGCGCGCACGTGCGCCGATGCGCGCTGACGTCCGCGTGCTCCGGTGAGCGATGTTGGCAGGTAGGCAGGAACGCTGGAAGGTGAGCTTAGTCAGGCCTAGGGCAGCACAAAACCTAAATACACTGCTGGCCACAGTGCCACCTAGCGACAGAAGAAAAAAAAAACAATGACAATGGCATGGCCACTGTGCCCATCAATTGCCGCCAGTTTGCCCCTAAAATTAAGGAAATCCATTAACCTAAGAACCTCGAAAATTTCAGGGTGGGTCTTAAACAGAAAGGGGTGTGGCCTTGACAGGAAGGGGTGGGTCATATTTAAATTTGGGGGGTGCACATTTTTTAGTCAGGCCTAGGGCAGCACAAACCCTAAATACACTGCTGGCCACAGTGCCACCTAGTGACAGAAGAAAAAAAACAATGACAATGGCATGGCCACTGTGCCCATCAATTACCGCCAGTTTGCCCCTAAAATTAAGGGAATCCATTAACCTAAGAACCTCGAAAATTTCAGGGTGGGTCTTAAACAGAAAGGGGTGTGGCCTTAACAGGAAGGGGTGGGTCATATTTAAATTTCGGGGGTGCACATTTTTTAGTCAGGCCTAGGGCAGCACAAACCCTAAATACACTGCTGGCCACAGTGCCACCTAGTGACAGAAGAAAAAAAAACCAATGACAATGGCATGGCCACTGTGCCCATCAATTGCCGCCAGTTTGCCCCTAAAATTAAGGAAATCCATTAACCTAAGAACCTCGAAAATTTCAGGGTGGGTCTTAAACAGAAAGGGGTGTGGCCTTAACAGGAAGGGGTGGGTCATATTTAAATTTCGGGGGTGCACATTTTTTAGTCAGGCCTAGGGCAGCACAAACCCTAAATACACTGCTGGCCACCTGTGCCACCTAGTGACAGAAGGGGGGGAAAAAAGGAGCAGCAACTCCAGAGTTAGTGTCAGACTCGCACGTACCCGGTCGACGAGCCCAATGGAGCAGAGGAAGGTTCCCCCCGTACGGGTCCGACATGCGGCCCCTGGTAGTGCACACGGGAGGCACAGGAGTGTGGAAGGGTATGAGAGCCTGGTGAGAGTTGCTGGAAGACGGCTCGGGATCTGGATGCAGAAGTGGAGATGAACCACACAAGCTGCAGGCAGGTAGGCAGGAACGCTGGAGGGTGAGCCGAGCAGAAGCCGGAGAATGGTCAAGTAAGAGGCAAGGTTGTCAACGGTCAGACAACGTGGTGCAGGGGAGCAGGCAGGTTCGGGGTCAAGGCAAGCCGTGGTCGGGTGCAGGCGGAAGGCACTGACCGTTGCCGACCCTGCCTGTTACTTGACCATTCTCCGGCTTCTGCTCGGCTCCCCCTCCAGCGTTCCTGCCTACCTGCCTGCAGCTTGTGTGGTCCATCTCCACCTTCTGTATCCAGATCCTGAGCCGTCTTCCAGCAACTCTCACCAGGCTCTCATACCCTTCCGCACTCCTGTGCCAGGGGCCCCGAGTCGGATCCATACGTTGGACCTTCCTCTGCTCCATCGGGCTCATTGACCAGGAACGTGCGAGTCTGACACTAACTCTGGAGTTGCTGCTCTTTTTTTTTTCTTTTGTCACTAGGTGGCACTGTAGCCAGCAGTGTATTTAAGGTTTGTGCTGCCCTAGGCCTGACTAAACTCGTGCACCCCCTAAATTTAAATATGACCCACCCCTTCCTGTCAAGGCCACACCCCTTTCTGTTTAGGACCCACCCTGAGATTTTCGAGTGAGGACACAAGTTCTTAGGGTAATGGATTCCCTTAATTTGCATAGATTTCCTCTCACTTCCTGTTTGGCTAACAGTGTAGCGCAAGCCGGCAGGGACTCTTTCCGTTTTTTTGAGGATGGCACGTCTGGCAGACATGACGTTGTGTAACTGCTACTTCAGCTTTTTCGAGAGGCCTGGGAAGACTCTTCCAGGTAGCCAAAGAGCAGAGAGAAAATGTCTTTTGGCCTGAGACTTGTAGCGCCTACATTTTCGACTTGGGCCCAAAAGATGACACCGTCTAAGGACCGCCGCGCGACTATATACGTCCTGACTTTGAAGAGGGTTTATCTCTGTTATGGTAGCGGCTGCTGCCACATCCGAGGGCCGTCATCTCTTCATGGGGCGGTCCAGTCAACGATGATGGTGGTCTCTGTGGCGGATTCGCCGCAAGATCACCAATATCGGCGGTGGGAAAGCGCCCAGTCCTGATGAGCTCGAGCGCAGAAGTGAACGCATGCGTGAGCAGCGCCCACCTATGAAAACGGCGTTCGAACTACACACATGTGAGGTATCGCCGCGATCGTTAGAGCGAGAGCAATAATTCTAGCCCAAGAACAAGTAGAATTTTTTTAAACGTGGCCTATGGAGAAATGGCCTAAAAGTTTGTCGCCATTCCACGAGCGGAACCATTCCACGAGCGTCAACTTTGAAGCGTGACATGTAGGATTTATCAATTTACTCGGCGTAACATTATCTTTCACAGTATATATAAAAGTATATATAAAACAAATTGGGCTCACTCTGCTGTTGTCTTATTTTTTAACCACTTTACGACCGAGGACGTCCTCGACTTTGTGCGGTGATATCTGAATGGTGGGGCAGCTACAGACATCATTCAGATATCACTGCCTTCAGCCGGCGATTCTCTGTACTATAAGAACGATTAAAGCGGCAGTTCCGCCTCTTGATCGTTCTTATAGGCAGCGGGAGGGGACGTTCCCCCCCCCCGCCGCCATCCGTTACTTCTCTGGGCTCTCCCGTGCCATCGGGGGCCCGGAGAGCGAATCGTCCGGCGCTGGCTGGGGAAGCATAGAGATGACTGGGGACCAGATGGTCTCCAGTCCTCTCTATGACCGTCGGAGGCCCGGGCGCGACGTTATGACGTCACGCCCGGTACCCGCAAGTAAACAAAGCCACAATCGCGGGAGTCGGCATGAGATCTGTGATTTTTTTTTTTTTTTTTTCACAATCTCATGCTTGTAAGCCTGGAGGAGAGATGTGGGGGGAGGGGATGGTCTTATTGACCCCGCCTCTCTCCATAAAGAGGACCTGTCACACACTGATTCCTATTACAAGGGATGTTTACATTCCTTGTAATAGGAATAAAAGTGATAATTTTTTTTTTTTTTAAAAGTGTGAAAATAAAAAGTAAAATAAAAATAAAATATTTTTTTTTTTTAAACGCCCCTGTCCCTGGTAGCTCACGCGCAGAAGCGAACACGCATGCAAGTCCCGCCCACATATGTAAACGCCGTTCAAACCCCACATGTGAGGTATCGCTGCGTGCGTTAGAGCGTGTGGAACAATTCTAGCACTATTAAAAAATGAAAGTGTCGTCTATGGAGATTTTTAAGTAGCGAAGTTTGGCGCCATTCCATGAGCGTGCACAATTTTAAAGCGTGACATGTTAGGTATCTATTTACTCGGCGTAACTTAATCTTTCACATTATGCAAAAAAAAATAAATTGGGCTAACTTTACTGTTTTGTTATTTTTTAATTCATGAAACCGTTTTTTTTTTTCCTAAAAAAAAAAAGGCGTTTGAAAAATTATTGGGCAAATACCGTGCGAGAAAAAAAGTTGCAATGACCGCCATTTTATTCCCTAGGGTGTTAGAAAAAAAAGTATAATGTTTGGGGGTTCTAAGTAATTTTCTAGCAAACAATAATTCGTTTTTAACGTGTAAACACCGAGTCTGAAAAACAGGCGCGGCCCGGGCCCTGCGTGGAAGGAGCGCAACTCATATACGATGACAAAGGAAATTCAGCGATGAGAAAAGCGTCTTCCGTGACTTTTTTTTTCTTTTCTGAACATTTTCTTTTTATGTGTTACTTCGTTTCCAGTACCTGTCAAACTGTGGACCCAACTGACCCATCAGCATCCCGTGCGGGAATTCTAGAGAGATGCAGGAACCGCAGAGGGATTCTACAAATGTTCCGTGGTTGCCATGGCAGCCAGGAAATATCCCAGAGCAAAGACTATGTACAAGGGCCCGACGAGAAGCACAGAAGTAGCCGCGTGTTTTATTTCTATGATCTGCTTTATGTACTGCTTACAGGAGCTCTATGCCCACAAGGATAACATCTTGGCTCGCCGAACGCCGCGCCAAGACTCGCCGCCAAAACTTTCTACATCGCTCGGAGAACATCTGAAAGCTAAAAAGGGTTTTCCACCTTCGGGTGACCCGAAGAGTTCTACAGAACGCCATGGGAGAAAGAAAGAGAGGGGGGGGGGGAGAAAATAGATGGAAGAGAGAGAAAAAAATTGATGGAAGAGAGCGGGGGAGAGAGAGAAAATAGATAAAAGAGAGAGGGGGGAGAGATAAAAATAGATGGAAGAGAGGGGGGGGGGAATAGATGAAAGAGAGGGGGAAGAGAGAAAATAGACGAAAGAGAGAGGGGAAGAGAGAAAAAATAGATGGAAGAGAGAGGGGAAGAGAGAGGAGGAGAGAGAGAGAAAATATAGACGAAAAATAGAAGGGGGGAGAAAATAGATGAAAGAGTGAGGGGGGAGAGAGAAAAATAGACGGAGGAGAGAGAGAAAACATTTACGAAAGAGAGAGGAGGAGAGAGAGAAAAAATTTACGAAAGAGAGAGGAGCAAAGAGAGAAAAAATTTACGAAAGAGAGAGGAGGAGAGAGAGAAAAAATAGACGAAGAGAGAGGGGGAGAGAGAAAGAAAATTGACGGAAGAGAGAGAGGGGGAGAGAAAAAATAGACGAAAGAGAGAGGGGGGGGAGAGAGAGAAAAAAGATGGAAGAGAGGGGGGGGGGAATAGATGAAAGAGAGGGGGGGAGAGAGAAAATAGACGAAATAGAGAGAGGGGGGGAGAGAAAAAATTGATGGAAAAGAGAGGAGGAGAGAGAGAAAATATAGATGAAAAATAGAGGGGGGGGGAATAGATGGAAGAGAGATGGGGGAGAGAGAGAAAAAAAGACGGAAGAGAGAGAAAATAGATAAAAGAGAGAGGGGGAGAGAGAAAAAAATTGACAGAAGAGAGGGGGGAGAGAGAAAATAGACGAAAAAGACAGAGGGGGGAGAAAAAATAGACGAAAGAGAGAGGGGGGAGAGAAAAAAAGATGGAAGAGAGAGGGGGGAGAGAAAAAAAAGATGGAAGAGAGAGGGGGGAGAGAGAGAAAATAGATGAAAGAGAGGGGGAGAGAGGAAATAGAAAGAGGAAGGAAGAGAGGAAAACATAGACGAAAGAGAGAGGGGAAGAGAGAGAGAAAAAATAGATGGAAGAGAGAGGGGAAGAGAGAGAGAAAAAATAGATGGAAGAGAGAGGGGAAGAGAGAGAGAAAAAATAGATGGAAGAGAGAGGGGAAGAGAGAAAATATAGACGAAAAATAGAGGGGGGGGGGAGAAAATAGATGAAAGAGTGAGGAGGGGAGAGAGAAAAAAATAGACGGAAGAGAGGGGGGAGAGAGAGAAAATAGACGAAAAAGAGAGAGGGGGGAGAGAAAAAATAGACGAAAGAGAGAGGGGGAGACCGCGCCATTGTCAATTAAAGCGACGCAGCGCCGAATGGCAAAAACTGTCCGGGTCCTTTAGTTGACTAAAGGTCCGGGTCTTAAGTGGTTAATGGGCTGTTCATTTTATACGTGGGTTATATTTTGGGCTTTAGTTGTGTTTTTAAGCTAATTTCTTTCACATGTGTATCTGGAAAAAAAAATCATTAAAGAGATTACAGTTGCCCTTTAATAACGCGAAAAGGAGCCGCGAAATCGGTACAAAGCGCCACTTTGATGGAACATATCCGGAATATTACCAGCTGTGCCCGGTTCTCGATGAAAAAAAAAACGCACGCTTGGGGGATAGTAAATTATCCGTCTCGTGCCAAACCAACACTTCCATCCGTAAGGCCTTCAATCGTTTTTTTGGAGTGGGTGCGACAATAGCGAGGAGAGATATTCCCGGATTCCATATTTCATTTTTTTTTTTTTTTTTGTAGAAGGATCGTTCCAAAAGCAAAACTTTTAGATGACTTTTTAATGCTTCAGTTAATTGCGGATGCCGGCGCGGCCGCGGCAAATAGGCTCATGTATTATCCGCACAAAAGAATGTTGTTGGTTATTAACGCAGCGAATTTCGCCGGCGCTTATTAGTCATTGTAAGAATTACATAATATCTATTAAGACTAATTATTTGTACATTGTCTGTAATGGTAACATTTAGACACAATTGTATTTCTGGAAAGATAATTAACTCATTAGTGTGTCTAACTCATTCCGTTAATGAAACTAATCCTTATGAACGTTCTACAGAGCGACGATCGCAGACCCAATGAAAAGGGGGGGGGGGGGGGATAAAGTATCTTTATTTTTTATTTTTTTTGTTTATTTATTTTTTATCTTTTGGTTATTTAAATTGCCGGCACGCTCTCTATGAATCGCACGCGGCGCATAATCCAAACCATTTCCTCAACAGGACTTCTTAAATGTTAATGTCACGGACAATGGGGCTCGTTAGGGATTGTAATACACTTTTGCTAAGTTTGTATTAAGCTAATGACGGTGGTGACGGCCCTTCCCGGAGATTTGGTCCTAATTTGGCCAAGTAAGAGGTTTATCCACTTGCTTACTGGGCACATAAACCCCCTTCGTGCCCAGGCGAAATTTCAGCTTCCGGCGCTGCGTCGCTTTAACTGACATTTGCGCGGTCGTGCGACGTGGCTCCCAAACAAAATCGGCGTCTTTTTTTCCCCACAAATAGAGCTTTATTTTGGCGGTATTTGATCGCCCGCGCGCGGTTTTTATTTTTTGCGCTATAAACAAAAAAAGAGCGACAATTTAAAAAAATATATATATATTTTTTACTTGTTGCTATAATAAATATCCCATTTTTTTTTTTTTTAAATATTTTTTTTTCACAGTTAAGGCCGAAACGTATTTTTCGACGTATTTTTGTAAAAAAAAAAAATCGCAATAAGCGACTGGTTTGCGCAAAAGTTATAGCGCCTACAAAATGGGGAACAGAATATTTTTTTTTTTTTATTATTTTTTTTTTTTTACTAGTAATGGCGGCGATCTGCGATTTTTATTGCGACTGCGATATTGCGGCGGACATATCGGACACGTTTGACACAAATTTGGGACCATTCACATTTATACTGCGATCAGTGATATAAAAATGCACTAATTACTGTATAAATGTGACTGGCAGGGAAGGGGTTAACACTAGGTGGTGAGGAAGGGGTTAAATGTGTATCCTAGGTGTGTTCTAACTGTGTGGGGGGGGGGGGGTGCCTGGGGGAGGTGACCGATGCTGTGTCCCTATGTACAAGGGACACAGATCAGTCTCCTCTCCCTGACAGCACATGGAGCTCTGTGTTTACACCCCATCATTACACACAGAGCTCCACGTCCCTGCTGTCATCTGCTCGTTTTTCCGCCGATCGCATGTACCCGACGGACATCGCGGCCGCCAGGTACATGCATCGGATCCCCATCGATGCGGCGGGACAGTGTTTACCCACCGCGCGCCACTAGGGTAATGCACTAGAAATGACGTATAGTTGGCGCCTCAGGTCCGCGCTGTTGACGTATTTTGTCAATAGCGCGGGTCTGAAGTGGTTAAAGTTAAACCTGTTTTTTTTTTTTTTTTTGAAAAGCCCATGGCGTGTGAAACACACCCAAAAAAATGTGCACACACAAAAACGTGCAACGGGTGTTATGAGGGCACAGTAAGGCGGCAGTGATGGTGAGCCGGCAATGGTGGGCACGGGTTGGGGGACTTTCGGGGTTTTTTTTCGGCAGGGGGTGGCATTGAAGGATAAAGGTTAATGAGCCTTCACTGTCCAAGCATTGGGTAGGGCAGGGGATGAGACCAGTTGGTGGCAAGTGTGCCACAAATAGCTCCCAGTCACTATTTACAATCGGGAACCCATGGGCATGGCCCTCATTACATGACTGCTACAACAGCCAATCACAATGTCCACATTACCAGATGGTGACAAGCGTGTCACCAAAAGCTTTACAATCAGAAGCCCATGGGCATGGCCCCCAATCACATGACTACTACAACAGTCAATGGCCACATTATCGGGAACTCTGCCTCCAAATCTCATCTTTTAGAACCCTTTAAAGAGGACAAAGGAAGCCAGTACCAAGGGTCCCAAGTCACATGACTGCTAGAACAGCCAATCACAGTGGCCACATTATCGGGAACTTGCCTTCGCCTACCACCTTTAAAGGGCCAAAGGAAGCCAGTGCCAATGGGTTAAAGAACCCTGCAAAGGTTAATGGGCCCTCGCTGTCCAAGCACTGGGTAGAAGGGGGGGGGGACCAGTTTGTGATAAGATGTACCACCAAATACTCCATGTCACCATTTACAATCGGGAGCCCATGAGCATGGCTCCCAATCACATGACTGCTACAACAGCCAATTACAGAACCCTTTAATGGGGCCAAAGGGAGCCAGTGCTATGGGGTTAACACACCCCATAAAGGTTAATGGGCTCTCACAGTCCAAGCACTGGGAAGAGACGGGTGGGGGACTAGTTGGTGACAAGCGTGCCACCAAAAGCTTTACAATCGGGAGCCCATGAGCATGGCCCCCAATCACATGACTACTACAGCAGTCAATGGCCACATTATCAGGAACTCTGCCTCCAACTCCAAGGGTCCCAATCACATGTTTGCTAGGACAGCCAATGACAGTGGCCACATTATCAGGAACTCTGCCTTCGCTTACCATCTTTAAAGGGCCAAAGGAAGCCAGTACCAATGTGTTAAAGCTGCCCGCAAAGGCTAATGATCCCTCAACGTCCGAGCACAGGGAAAGCCAGGGGGGAGACCAGTTGGTGACAAGCTGTGTCACCAAAAGCTACCAGTCATAATTTACAATCGGGAGCCCATGGGCATGGCTCCTAATCACATGACTGCTTGAACAACCAATCACAGTGGCCTCATTATCAGGAACTCTGCCTTCGCCTACCGTACCAAGGGGTTAACACACCCCATAAAGTTTAATGGGCCCTCACTGTCCAAGCACTGGGTAGAGTGGGGGGGGGGGGCAGTTAGCAAAAGCTCCCAGTCACTACTTACAATCGGGAGCCCATGAGCATGGCTCCCAATCACATGACTACTACAACAGTCAGTGGCCACATTATCAGGAACTCTGCCTCCAACTCCCATCTTTTAGAACCCTTTAAAGAGGACAAAGGAAGCCAGTACCAAGGGTCCCAATCACATGACTGCTAGAACAGCCAATCACAGTGGCCACATTATTAGGAACTCTGCCTTCACCTACCATCTTTTAGAACCCTATAAAGGGCCAAAGGGAGTCAGTTCCAATGGGTTAACACACCCCATGAAGGTTAATGGACCCTCACTGTCCAAGCACTGGGAAGAGAGGGGCTGGGGGACCAGTTGGTGACAAGCTGTGCCACCAAAGGCTCCCAACCACCATTTACAATCAGGAGCCCATGGGCATGGCTCCCAATCACATGACTGCTAGAACAGCCAATCACATTATCAGGAACTCTGCCTTCAACTGCCATCCATCTTTTAGAACCCTATAAAGGGCCAAAGGAAGCCAGTAACAAGGGTCCCAATCACATGACTGCTAGAACAGCCAATCACAGTGGCCACATTATCAGGAACTCTACCTTCGTCTACCATCTTTTAGAACCCTATAAAGGGCCAAAGGAAGCCAATGCCTAGGGGTTAACACACCCCATAAAGGTTAATGGGCAATCACTGTCTAGTCACTGGGTAGGGGAGGGATGGAGACTAGTATTAAGGACTTTGACAGAGTTGTGTAAATCTCAAGAGTGGATGGGCAGAAATACAAATCCTTCGGCAGGTTAAACAGCTCCCACACTCCTCCAACGGCGATCGGGTCTGCGAATCCCGCGCTCCCGGTCCCAGAGCTTTGGACCGGGCCACGGGAGCGTGCCGCGGGCGCGCGCCCGCGACCCACGCCTGGTTACTAGCACAGCACGTACCTGTACGCGCATGTGCCCAGCCGTGCCATTTTGCCGACGCAGGGCCGGTACTAGGGGTGGGCGGGAGGGGCAGCTGCCCTTGGCGGGATGATTCAGTGTGAGAAGAGAGCGCAGTTTGCCGGGTACAGCACTTCTTATTACAGGATATGCTGCAGAATGTAACACAGGCAGAGAGCGGCTTTGTCCCTGCACGTAGATCGTAGCACTGCACCCGCCCCCCTGCTTGCACACTGCACAGCTCACTGTATTAGTCTTTCGGCAACAGTAGTGGAGCAGGCAGGGCACCGCACGTGAGTTTGGGAAGGTATCAGCCTTGTCCTGATTCAGGGTACAACTTTCCCTCTCCTGGACATTGGCTTCTCTCCCCCTTCTCCAGCTTTCACTTTCAGGCGCCGTACACACGGCCGAGGTTCTCGCTGAAAATCAGCGAGAACCTCGCTGGAATGCACATTCCAGCGAGGACCTCGGCCGTGTGTACGGTCTCGGCGAGCTTCCCGTCGGGAAGCCCGTCGAGCCGAAATAGAGAGCACGCTCTCTATTTCCTCGACGGCCCGCCTGGAAGAATGGCTGGTTGCCATTCCCAACGGGCGGGTCGCCGAATTCGACGGCCGGGCGAGAACCTCGACGGGCGGAACGATGTGTTCTGCCCGTCGAGGTTCTCTGCCGTGTGTACGGCGCCTCACACTGTCCCGATGTTTGTGGGAGATCTCCACCGCGGCCCCCCCACCCCCCAGCCTCGTGTTATCTCTCCCTGCTGTAGACTATCTCAGAGTCTGTTCCTGCTCTGAATAGTGACCCCCCCTCGTCTCCTGTGCCCTTCTCTCGACCCCCTCCTCTACAAAACCGAGTGATGGACTCTCCTGCCTGTGCTGCTGAACCTGTCTCTACTCAGCCAACAGGTAACAGTAACTGACTTTTAGGCTTCATATCACTGCTAATTGCTGTGGAGACAATTGTTATTTCAAATTCTATTTCTAGTAAGGAGCCATTCACAAGGGGTGCAAACATGCATCTCCTATGCAGGGCTGTTGTTTGTCATCACGGGGGTACATAGGTGTTGTGTACATCAATTTAATCATCAACTTCTCTCCAACCCGCAGGAATGTTTCCTCAGATTCACAGCAGCGACATCGATGTCTCAGCAGAAAGGATTCCCTCACCCACCTTAGTTGTGTGGATTGGGGGATCCATTCATTTTTTTCGATCACATGAAAATAAAAACGATCCATGGCCAGCCTCCAGCTTACCATACATTATACAATCTGATTGTACAATATCTTTTGGATCTACCACCAACACTATGTAGTACAAAGGCCTGCCTGATTGGATACTACTTAAATGAATTGTTTAGGTTGTCCATAGATTACAAAGTTTTCATAAATCTAAAGGAGATTGTACAAATTTAGATTGTATAGTGTATGCTATACCTACAGTATAGTGTTTTTGGTTATGAGTACTAACAGTGACAAATGTTTTCCCTCTTATATTTAATTCTCACCTATGCAGATTTGTTTGCTCGGGAGCTTTGTCTTTGAGTTCATTAAACACCCTGACACATTGTCTAAAGCTGGGTACACACTAGGGTTGCACCAATACCTATTTTGTACCAACAATACTTGTGCTCGAGTACTCGCTGATACCAGTTGCCAATACTTTCTGTGCGATTTGAGCTCATACAAAACGAATGGGCTCAAATCGCACTGTAAAGAACTACATGTGATTTGATCAGGAATGTGGTGCGATTCCTGTCTGAATCACATGTGGTTTCCCCGCACCACTCCTGTGTGAACCGAGGCTGAAGTCATTATGACAAGCCCAGGTTCACACAGAAGCGGTGTGAGAAACCACATGTGATTCAGACAGGAATCGCACCACATTCCTGATCAATTCACATGTAGTTCTTTACAGTGCGATTTGAGCCCATTCATTTTGTATGAGCTCAAATCGCACAGAAAGTATTGGTTCTAGATATTGGAGCATTTGCAAGTACTCTTTCAAATGCTTAGTATCAGTAACGATGACAGCGGTGATGATGAGCGGTGACGATAATGGGGGGGGGGGGGCGCAGTTTGCCATCTTCGCCCTGGGCACCGAATGACCTAGTCCCAGCACTGTGCCGACGTATATGTGCAGGAGGCGGTCCTTAAGTGGTTGAAGGGCCAAAGGAAGCCGGGGCCAAGAGGTTAACACACCCCATAAAGGTTAATGGGCAATCACTGTCCAGTCACTGGGTAGGGGAGGGATGGAGACTAGTATTAAGGACTTTGACAGAGTTGTGTAAATCTCAAGAGTGGATGGGCAGAAATACAAATCCTTCGGCAGGTTGCAGCTCCCATATATTTATCTTCATCTTTAAAACATTACCTGGAAAAAAAAAAAAAAAACGCTATTTATGCGAATTTGGATAATAATTCCAATTTAAGTGACACAAACTAGTAATGCGATTTCCAAAACAGTGATTTAGGGCGCCGCACACTTTTACGAGATAACTTACTGATGTGTCGGCAGCTTTCAATTCATCATTCAAAAAAAACCAAAACTGAAGGAAGATTTCCCTAAGCGATAATAATGTATTGGCAATATCTTACAGAGGATTATTGTCAACATAAAGCCGGAGAAAGTCTGCGAGAAAACGGGAGAGAGGGAAATTACTTTTTTTTTGCTGGGAAAGCCGCGGCCTTCGTTTTCCGCGGGGACGTTCGGTGATGGAGTGCGGTTAAATAACCCTCTTCGCAAGCAGAATTTATCACCGCTTCATACAAATATCTGTATTTATATCTCATACATACTGGGAGAGCGTCGGACGGTTTGCTGCAGGTGTTTGCGCGCGCGCGAGAGAGAGAGAGCGAAGACTTTCGCGGCGGGATAATAACCTTTTTTACGTGTCGCCGTTGATATTCACAAATCATCGCCGAGCCTCTGCTGTGCTTTTGCTGAATGTGGGAAAAGAAGATGCAATCATTATTCAGGCTGTCATCGCTTTCCTCCGTCTGAAACCGAGGAGGACTTTATGTGCAGACAAGGCCGGCTCTTCTTTTCTTTGGTCGCTTGGGCTTGTTTCGCTGTGCAACTTCATGAACTTCTCACTGGAGGCCCAACTTAAGGAGGAACTTCCCCGAAAGGGCAAAGTTCCACGTTTTCACCTGGTCCAGGGCAGCTGACAGGGGTAGGGGACCACCAGCCCTCCTGTAGGGGGCCTGAACAGCAGGATCCCACAGACAAGGCCGGCTCTTCTTTTCTATGGTCTCTTGGGCTTGTTTTGCTGTGCAACTTCATGAACTTCTCACTGGAGGTGGAACTTAACCCAAAGGGCAAAGTTCCACATTTCCGCCTGGTCCAGGGCAGCTGATAAGGGTAGGGGACCACCAGCCCTCCTGTAGGGGGTCCAGGCACACAGGGGGGCCCGGACAGCAGGATCCACAGACAAGGCCGGCTCTTCTTTTCTGTGGTCGCTTGGGCTTGTTTCGCTGTGCAACTTCATGAACTTCTCACTGGAGGCCCAGCTTAAGGAGGAACTTCCCCGAAAGGGCAAAGTTCCACGTTTTCACCTGTTCCAAGGCAGCTGATAGGGGTGGGGGACCACCAGCCCTTCTGTAGGGGGCCTGGACAGCAGGATCCCACAGACAAGGCCGGCTCTTCTTTTCTATGGTTGCTTGGGCTTGTTTGGCTGTGCAACTTCACAAACTTCTCACTGAAGGCCCAACTTAAGGTGGAACTTCACCCAAAGGGCAAAGTTCCACGTTTCCACCTGGTCCAAGGCAGCTGATAGGGGTAGGGGACCACCAGCCCTCCTGTAGGGGGCCCAGGCACACAGGGGGGCCCGAACAACAGGATCCCACAGACAAGGCCGGCTCTTCTTTTCTATGGTCGCTTGGGCTTGTTTCGCTGTGCAACTTCATGAACTTCTCACTGGAGGCCCAACTTAAGGTGGAACTTCACCCAAAGGGCAAAGTTCCACGTTTCCACCTGGTCCAAGGCAGCTGATAGGGGTAGGGGACCACCAGCCCTCCTGTAGGGGGCCTGAACAGCAGGATCCCACAGACAAGGCCGGCTCTTCTTTTCTATGGTCGCTTGGGCTTGTTTCGCTGTGCAACTTCATGAACTTCTTACTGGAGGTGGAACTTAACCCAAAGGGGAAAGTTCCACTTTTCCACCTGGTCCAGGGCAGCTGATAGGGGTAGGGGACCACCAGCCCTTCTGTAGGGGGCCTGGACAGCAGGATCCCACAGACAAGGCCGGCTCTTCTTTTCTATGGTCGCTTGGGCTTTTTTTGCTGTGCAACTTCACAAACTTCTCACTGGAGGCCCAACTTAAGGTGGAACTTCACCCAAAGGGCAAAGTTCCACGTTTCCACCTGGTCCAAGGCAGCTGATAGGGGTAGGGGACCACCAGCCCTCCTGTAGGGGGCCTGAACAGCAGGATCACACAGACAAGGCCGGCTCTTCTTTTCTATGGTCGCTTGGGCTTGTTTCGCTGTGCAACTTCATGAACTTCTTACTGGAGGTGGAACTTAACCCAAAGGGGAAAGTTCCACTTTTCCACCTGGTCCAGGGCAGCTGATAGGGGTAGGGGACCACCAGCCCTTCTGTAGGGGGCCTGGACAGCAGGATCCCACAGACAAGGCCGGCTCTTCTTTTCTATGGTCGCTTGGGCTTTTTTTGCTGTGCAACTTCACAAACTTCTCACTGGAGGCCCAACTTAAGGTGGAACTTCACCCAAAGGGCAAAGTTCCACGTTTCCACCTGGTCCAAGGCAGCTGATAGGGGTAGGGGACCACCAGCCCTCCTGTAGGGGGCCTGAACAGCAGGATCCCACAGACAAGGCCGGCTCTTCTTTTCTATGGTCGCTTGGGCTTGTTTCGCTGTGCAACTTCATGAACTTCTTACTGGAGGTGGAACTTAACCCAAAGGGGAAAGTTCCACTTTTCCACCTGGTCCAGGGCAGCTGATAGGGGTAGGGGACCACCAGCCCTTCTGTAGGGGGCCTGGACAGCAGGATCCCACAGACAAGGCCGGCTCTTCTTTTCTATGGTCGCTTGGGCTTTTTTTGCTGTGCAACTTCACAAACTTCTCACTGGAGGCCCAACTTAAGGTGGAACTTCACCCAAAGGGCAAAGTTCCACGTTTCCACCTGGTCCAAGGCAGCTGATAGGGGTAGGGGACCACCAGCCCTCCTGTAGGGGGCCTGAACAGCAGGATCACACAGACAAGGCCGGCTCTTCTTTTCTATGGTCGCTTGGGCTTGTTTCGCTGTGCAACTTCATGAACTTCTCACTGGAGGCCCAACTTAAAGCGGAGGTTCACCCTATATATAAGCCCTCCCATGTGATCCAGCATACTGGCGTCAGCGCCAGTATGCTGTTTTTTTTTTTTTTAAATCCATCACTTACTGTATTATGGTGTATTTTAATTTCTATCCCCCGCGTTGGACGGCTCTAGTATAGCGCGTCACATCTTACGAAAATACCCGATAAGGACTCGGGTAATCTCGGCGAAAATGCGGCGCCTGCGCACAGACCTAGGAGCTGACTGCGCAGGCGCCGTATTTCTCCGAGTCCTATTTCGGCGTTTTTCGGAGGGCGTGACGCGCCATAGCCGTAGGACTCGGAGAAATACGGCGCCTGCGCAGTCAGCTCCTAGGTCTGTGCGCAGGCGCCGCATTTTTGCCGAGATTACCCGAGTCCTTATCGGGTATTTTCGTAAGATGTGACGCGCTATACTGGCGCCGTCCACCACGGGGGATAGAAATTAAAATACACCATAATACAGTAAGTGATGGGTTTAAAAAAAAAAAAAAAACAGCATACTGGCGCTGACGCCAGTATGCTGGATCACATGGTAGGGCTTATATTTAGGGTGATCCACCTCTTTAAGGTGGAACTTCACCCAAAGGGCAAAGTTCCACGTTTCCACCTGGTCCAAGGCAGCTGATAGGGGTAGGGCACCACCAGCCCTCCTGTAGGGGGCCTGGACAGCAGGATCCCACAGACAAGGCCGGCTCTTCTTTTCTATGGTCGTTTGAGCTTGGTTTGCTGTGCAACTTCTCACTGGAGGCCCAACTTAAGGTGGAACTTCACCCAAAGGGCAAAGTTGCACGTTTCCACCTGGTCCAAGGCAGCTGATAGGGGTAGGGGACCACCAGCCCTCCTGTAGGGGGTCCAGGCACACAGGGGGGCCCGAACACCAGGATCCCACAGACATCGCCGGCTCTTCTTTTCTATGGTCGCTTGGGCTTGTTTCGCTGTGCAACTTCATGAACTTCTCACTGGAGGTGGAACTTAACCCAAAGGGGAAAGTTCCACTTTTCCACCTGGTCCAGGGCAGCTGATAGGGGTAGGGGACCACCAGCCCTTCTGTAGGGGGCCTGGACAGCAGGATCCCACAGACAAGGCCGGCTCTTCTTTTCTATGGTCGCTTGGGCTTTTTTTGCTGTGCAACTTCACAAACTTCTCACTGGAGGCCCAACTTAAGGAGGAACTTAACCCAAAGGGGGAAGTTCCACTTTTCTGCCTGGTACAGGGCAGCTGATAGGATAGGGGACCACCAGCCCTCCTTTAGGGGGCCCATGCACACAGGGGGGCCCGAACAGCAGGATCCCACAGACAAGGCCGGCTCTTCTTTTCTATGGTCGCTTGGGCTTGTTTTGCTGTGCAACTTCATGAACTTCTCACTGGAGGTGGAACTTAACCCAAAGGGCAAAGTTCCACGTTTCCACCTGGTCCAAGGCAGCTGATAGGGGTAGGGGACCACCAGCCCTCCTGTAGGGGGCCCAGGCACACAGGGGGCCCCGGACAGCAGGATCCCACAGACAAGGTGGGCTCTTCTTTTCTATGGTCGCTTGGGCTTGTTTCGCTGCGCAACTGGAGGCCCAACTTAAGGTGGAACTTAATCCAAAGGGGGAAGTTCCACTTTTCCGCCTGGTCCAGGGCAGCTGGTAGGGGTAGGGCACCACCAGCCCTCCTGTAGGGGGCCCAGGCACACAGGGGGGCCCGGACAGCAGGATGATCGGTGGAACAAAGAATGAAGGATGACAGCATCTCTCACCCGGTTTCTCGCCCCAGGGCTGCCATCAGGAATTATGGGGCCCCTTACACAGCTTCAGGCATGGGCCCCCTGGAGCAGAGAACCGGGGGGGGTGCTGCCGCCTCAAATTGAGAAGCGGGGGATTGCCGCCACTAATTGAGAAGCGCGGGGCCGTGAATTGAGAAGCTGGGGGGTGCCACGAATTGAGTAGCGGGGGGGGGGTGCTGCCGCCGCAAATTGAGTTTGGGGGCTTTGGGTGCTGACAAACAAAAAAAAAGGAATAAAAAGATATATAAAAAATGTATATATATATATATGAAAAAAGGGGGTAGCCACCCGGGGTACAACACTACAACGTGCCGAGAAAACAAAGCTCAATGCTTCCGAGCATGCGTCGAATCGTTTCCAAGCATGCGTCGGAATTTGCTACAGACGATCGGAACCCGCTCTCAATCTTTTCCTGATGGGAATCCCGACCGTGTGTGCGGGGCATCAGACAGGATAATTCGGGTTGGTTGCAGGCTGGTCGGTAAGTTGAGCTGGGAATTTCTTTGGTGGTGTTTTTTTTTTTCTTTTCTTTTTGCATGCATCGCCCTTCCATGTGCTGCAAAGGCCAGTTATACGCGGGGGGGGGGGGCTCATTTGTTTGTACTCTCTCTCGAAGCCAATTGCCGATGGAGCCCGAGCACGTTCGTTCACCTCTCCCTAGTCATTGAGCCTGACTGATAGGATTGAATAATGGAAACTCTGCCATCATTTTCTAGCATTAGCGCGTAAAAGTGGAGTTTTGTGTAATTAAGCCGTGAAATGTTATACGATTATCATTTGCCGCACTGCGTTTTGTTGGCGATTAACTTATTACCATGACAATGGCGGCTGTCACTTCCCAATCATCGTCGTTTTGTTTCATCCGCCGTTATCCTAATGAATGTCTTTCATATCGTTTGTGTTCAGATTTAGCAATGAAATTGAACTCATTCAATATACAATTCGCGGGGCGGGGGGAGGGGTGGGCGGTCGTAAAAATCGCAGATTCCTCATAGCTGGTAGTCCGGCAAAATATATATAAAGACGTTTATAAATGACGTACTTAACCACTTCGGCCCCGGAAGATTTATTCTCTCCCCCCCCCCCCCCCCCCCGACCACAGAGCACTTTTTACAGTTTGGCACTGCATCGCTTTAACCAGGGCCGGCCTTTGGGGTGTGCGAGCTGTGCGGCCGCACAGGGCGCCATGGGTAACAGGGGAGCCGTGCAGCCATCACAGCTCGCAGAATGTGAGTTGCAGCAGGGCCAGACGGTCGGCGCTACCACTAGGCGGATTAGGAAGGCAGCCTCCTAGGGCGCACTGCCACCTAGGGGCTTCGCTGACTCTTGCCTCACCTCTTCCTCCTCATTGTCACTCCCCAGGCTCCTGGCAGTGGATAGAGGGGCCGCGGACAGCCTCTTTGTGTATGTTTAGGTGACCAGGGGGCAAGGGGTGAAGATGGAGGGGCGCCACAGGATTAGCTCGCACAGGGCGTCTGAACACTTAAGGCCGGCCCTGGCTTTAACTGACAATTGCGCGGTCTTGCGACGGGGGACCCAAACAAAATTGGCGTCCTTTTTTTCCCACAAATAGAGCTTTCTTTTGGTGGCATTTGATCCCCTCTGCAGGTTTTATTTTTTGCGCTATAAACAAAAATAGCAACAATTTTCAAAAAAAATATATATATATTTTTGGCTTTTGCTATAATAAATATGCCCTGTTTTTTTTTTTTTTTTTTTTACCACTTGCCAAACAGCCGCCATCATTATACTGCGAAAGGTCGGCGAGATCCCGTGAATCATCATCAGGGGGGTACAGGCATTCAGGGCAACCATCACAACTACGAGTTTCTACAGGGTGGACTTCTAAACTGAGCGGGATCTGGGAAAGGTAGGGGTTTTAGGGTGGGGAGAGTCACTAAGTGGAGATGCACTTAGGGTTAAAGTTCAAAGGTCAGTTAGGGTTAGGGTTAGAGGGTTAGAGTTAGGGTTAGTGGGTTTTAGATTTGGGGTTAGGGTTTAAGGGTTAGGGTTTAAGGGTTAGGGTTGGGGGGTTAGGGTTAGCGGGTTAGGGTTAGAGGGTTTGGGGTTAGGGTTAGGGGGCTAGGGTTTGGGTTAGGGTAAGAGGGTTAGAGGGTTAGGATTAGGGTTTCCCATTAAAGAATAAGGGCAGGACTCAGGTATTGGAACAGGAACCTCCCCTGGAGGTCAAAGGCCTCACCCCCACCAAAGTTAAGGGATGGGGCTAGGGTTAGGGTTAGAGTGTTAGGGTTATTTAAGGGTTAGGGTTAGAAGGTTAGGGTTAGGGTTAGAAGGTTAGGGGGTTAGGGTTAGGGGGTTAGAGTTAGGGGGTTAGAGACAGAAGGTTAGGGTTAGGGGGTTAGGGTTATAAGGTTAGGGTTATAGGGTTAGGAGGTTAAGGGGTTAGGGTTAGAAGGTTAGGAGGTTAGGGTTAAAAGGTTAGGGTTAGGGGGTTAAGGGGTTAGGGTTAGAAGGTTAAAGGGTTAGGGTTAGAAGGTTAAAGGGTTAGAAGGTTAGGGTTGGGGGGTTAGGGTGTTAGGGTTAGGGTTAGAAGGTTAGGGGGTTAGGTTAGGGTTAGAAGGTTAGGGTTAGGGGGTTAGGGTTAAGGGGTTAGGGTTAGAAGGTTAGGGTTAAAAGGTTAAGGTTAGGGTTAAAAGGTTAGGGTTAGGGGGTTAAGGGGTTAGGTTAGGGTTAGGGGGTTAGGGGGTTAAAAGGTTAGGGGGTTAAGGGGTTAGGAGGTTAGGGTTAGGGGGTTAGGGTTAAAAGGTTAGGGTTAGGGGGTTAAGGGGTTAGGGTTAGAAGGTTATGGTTAGAAGGTTAGGGGGTTAGGGTTAAAGGGTTAGGGTTAGAAGGTTAGGGTTAGGAGGTTAGGGTTAAGGGGTTAGGGGGTTAAGGGGTTAGGGTTAGGGGGTTAGGGTTAAAAGGTTAGGGGGTTAAGGGGTTAGGGTTAGGAGGTTAGGGTTAGGGGGTTAGGGTTAAAAGGTTAGGGTTAGAGGGGGTTAAGGGGTTAGGGTTAGAAGGTTATGGTTAGGAGGTTAGGGGGTTAGGGTTAGGGGGTTAGGGTTAGAAGGTTAGGGTTAGAAGGTTAGGGTTAGGGTTTCCCATTGAAGAAGAAGGGTAGAACTCAGGAATTGGAACAGGGACCTCCCACAGTGGTCAAAGGTCAGAAGACGTGTTCCCAGTGGTCAAAGGTCACGGGTGCGTGGCTGACCCGCCCCCACCAAAGTGTACCGCCTACCCCAACTAAGTTGGGGAATGAACAAGTCGGGGAAATAAAAACCACAGAGATGATCAAATACCACCAAAACAAAACTCTATTTGTGGTAAATAAAAGGACGTCAATTTTGTTTGGGAGCCGCGTCGCACGGCCGCGCAATTGTCAGTTAAAACGGTGCAGTGCCGAATCGCAAAAAAAAAAAAGGCATAGTCATTGAGCAGCCGATTCTTCCGTGGGGCCGAAGTGGTTAAAAAACGAATTTCTCCCTCAGTTTAGGGCGATACGTATTTCTCTACAAATCCCAATAAGCGTTTATCGATTGGTTTGCGCAAAAGTTATAGCATTTACAAACTATTGGAATAATTTAATGCATTTTTATTTGTATTATTATTATTTTTTTACTAGTATTGGCAGCGATCTGCAATTTTTAGCGGTGCTGCGACATTGCGACAGACAGATCGGACGCTTTTGACACTTTTTTTTGCTATTTTGGTGCTTCTGGTTTGTATTGTATGAAAGTTCGTTGTCCGTTTCATCGCAGTGGGTAACGCCAGACGCCATCGGCTCTCTAGAAAACGCGGTGCTTGTTTCTGT
>CM056057.1:212419450-212561950 GCA_029574335.1 Rana kukunoris
TAATTATTATTATTAATACTACTGCTACTAACAAAGATAATAAAGAAAGTAATAATACTATACTATTAATAATAATAATAATAAAAATATCATATTATTATTATTAATACTACTGCTACTAATAAAGATAATAAAGAAAGTAATAATACTATAATATCAATAATAATAATAATAATAATAATAATAATAATAATAATAAAAATATCATATTATTATTATTAATACTACTGCTACCAGGGCTTTTTTTCTGGGGGAACTTGGGGGAACTCCGTTCCACCACCTTTGGCTCAGACCCTTTGGTGCCTGCTCATCACAATCACTTGTAAACACAGAAGTCTGGTTTCTGTGTTTACAAGTGACAGCTCTGCACTCTGTGTGTAACCCCCCTGAACTCTGCACTCTGTATGTAATGCAATTCTGGTATTTAATGCCCCTTTAAGACCCTTCTACTGTTTGTGAAATCTGAACGGGGTCGTGGTTGAGTTCCTGCACCTATTTTCTGAGAAAAAAAGCTCTGACTGCTACTAATAAAGATAATAAAGAAAGTAATAATACTATACTATCAATAATAATAATAATAATAATAATAATAATAATAAAAATATCATATTAATTATTATTATTGATATTATAGTATTATTACTTTATAAGAAGTAGTAGTAATAATAATAATAAATATGATTTTATTATTGTATTATTACTTTCTTTAGTAGTAGTAGTAGAAGTATTATTAATAATTATAATAATTAATATGATTTGTGTTTATTATTATTATTTCTATCATAGTATTGTTACTGTAGTATTACATTATATCTTTAGTAATAAAGCCATTGCAGAATAGACAGGCCCATGGTGACAGGCCCATGGTGTAAATAGACGACTTGCTCGGCTCCATAAGGAGTACACAGGTAGGAGAGTTGCGATGTGGTTAGTCCTTCCCGCTGCTTCATTTCCCAGCGTGATGGAAACTCCAGAAACTATTTGATGGCGTCTTTTCCCACCAATGAAGGGATCCGGGGAGCTCACAGGCGCGGCGTTGGACCATCTGCTCCGGGTGATTATCAGTTGCTCGGCTCTCACTTTATTCTCGGGTTCTAATTAATTTAGAAGACACTTTCTTCGGGAAGAGTTTGAAGGAGTCGCCGAAAAAACGCTGCTCATTAATTGGACGCCGGCAGACGGAACACGTTGGGTGATAAGTTACTTGAAACAAGCTGGATGGAGACCAAAAGAACATTTCTATCAGCGAGACTCTTTTATTATTCGCACAACTAAGCGACGTTCCTTCTGCTGACCGTTCAGACGGCGAGCCCCTCCTCCGCCTGCCAACAAACTTCAAAGTTTACCGAGAGATTTGTCAAGAGATTCGGCACTTCTGCAACGCTAAGATAAAAAAAAAAAAAAAAAAAACGCCCTGATTGGCGGGCTGAGATGGGCGCCGTTTATCTCTCGCCGTTTAAAGAAGAGGCTTTGTAATGTGTGTCGGGATTGTTTCTTAAAAGGCAGCCAAGCGAAAATAATAATAAAAAAACACAAGATCCGCTTGATGAGATTTTTTTTTTTTTTTTTTTTTTAAAGCGACGGAGCCAATCCCGAACGACAATTAACCACTTGCCAACTGCGCCAATTCTGTCACTTCTCTCACAATTTTTTTGCTAGAAAATTAATCAGAACCCCCAAACATTATATATATATATATATTTTTTTAAGTAGACACCCTAGGGAATAAAATGGCGGTCACTGCAACTTTTTTTTCTTGCACGGTATTTGCGCAGTCATTTTTTTAAACGCCTTTTTTTTTAGGGGGGAAAAAAACAGTTTTATGAATTAAAAAATAACAAAACAGTAAAGTTGGCCCAATTTTTTTTTTTGTATAATGTGAAAGATGATGTCACGCCGAGTAAATAGACACCTAACATGTCACACTTTAAAATTGCGTGCGCTCGTGGAATGGCGCCAAACTTCGGTACTTAAAAATCTCCATAGGCGACGCTTGAATTTTTTTTACAGGTTACTATTTTAGAGTTACAGAGGTCTAGTGCTAGAATTGTTGCACACGCTCTAACGCACGCGGCGACACCTCACATGTGGGGTATGAATGGCGTTTACATATGTGGGCGGGACTTGCATGCGTGTTCGCTTCTGCGCGCGAGCTACCGGGGACAGGGGAGTTTTAAAAAAAAAAAAAAAAATTCTTTTTTTTTTACTTAATTTTTTATTTTTTTTAAAAAAAAATTTTATCACTTTTATTCCTATTACAAGGAATGTAAACATCCCTTGTAATAGGAATCACCGTGACAGGTCCCCTTTATGGAGAGAGGCGGAGTCAATAAGACCTTCCCCTCCCCCCACATCTCTCCTCCAGGCTTACAAGCATGCGATCGTGATCAAAAATTCAAATGCCGCGATTGCGGCTTTGTTTACTTCCGGGTACCGGGCGTGACGTCATAACGTCGCGCCCGGGCCTCCGAAGGTCATAGAGATGACTGGTGACCATCTGGTCACCAGTCATCTCTATGCTTCCCAGGCAGCGCCGGCCGATTCGCTCTCCGGGCCCCCGATGGCATGGGAGAGCCCGGGGAATGGAGAGGGGATTGGCAGGGGAGGCCTCCTTGAAATACCCAGGGTAAGGCCCAGATTGGGAAAAGTTGTTGGGTGGAAGAACTGAGGATAGAGTGCTAGGCTGTCGGGGCCTTTGAGGGAGCTCCCCAGTCTGGGGGGGTTAACCTTGGGCCTCACAGGCCGCATCATTCCACTGTCACCTCCCTTTTTCTTCCAGAGGATTCTAGAAGAGGAGGAGGGGAAGAGGCGTGGATCTGCCTGGGGTGTCTCAGGGAGCCCTGACCAATCCCCAGCTAGGATTGGCAGGGGGCAGGCCTCCTTGAAATACCCAGGGTCAGCCCAGCTGGGGAGGAGTTTTCAGGTGGAAGAACTGCAGATGGAGTGCTAGGCTGTCGGGGGCCTTTGATGGAGCTCCCCAGCCTGAGGACTCTAATCGGCTTCCAAATAGTTAACCAGAGGGCGCACAGGGTGTGCGTTCCCTGGTGAACACTGACACGCGTCTCAGCCAATCAGGTTCACGGGTCTGGTTACTGGTAACCTGATTGGCTGAAGCGACATCGAGGGCGGGAGAAGACATGGAGGGACAGTGGAGGGAGGATGGCTTACCCCCAGAAAGGTAAGTGCCGGGCGATGGGCCAATCTGGCGGCATTTTACAGGGCAAACTGGCAGTTTTTGAGGGGGCAAACTGGCAACAATTGATGGCATGGCAGAGTGGCGACAATTCATGGCACAGTGAGGACATTTGATCACACAGTGGCTGCGTTTGATGGCATGACAAAGTGGCGACAATTGATGGCACAGTGGCGACAATTGATGGCACAGTGGCGACAATTGATGGCACAGTGGCGACAATTGATGGCACAGTGGCGACAATTGATGGCACAGTGGCGACAATTGATGGGCACAGTGGCGACAATTGATGGGCACAGTGGCGACAATTGATGGCACAGTGGTGACAATTGATGGCACAGTGTCTGCGTTTGATGCCATGGCACAGTGGCGACAATTGATGGCACAGTGGTGATAATTGATGGGCACAGTGGGGACAATTGATCACACAGTGGCTACGTTTGATGACATGACACAGTGGTGACAATTGATGGCACAGTGGCGACAGTTGATGGGCACAGTGGCTAAAATTGATGGCACAGTGTCTGCGTTTAATGGCATGGCACAGTGGGGACAATTGATGGCACAGTGGCGACAATTGATGGCACAGTGTCTGCGTTTGATGCCATGGCACAGTGGCGACAATTGATGGCACAGTGGCTGCGTTTGGCATGGCACAGTGGTGACAATTGATGGCACAGTGGTGACAATCGATGGCACAGTGGTGACAATTGATGGGCAGAGTGGGGACAATTGATCACACAGTGGCTACGTTTGATAGCATGCCACAGTGGTGACAATTGATGGCACAGTAGCGACAGTTGATGGGCACAGTGGCTAAAATTGATGGCACAGTGTCTGCGTTTAATGGCATGGCACAGTGGCGACAATTGATCGCACAGTGGCTGCGTTTGATGGCATGACACAGTGGTGACAATTGATGGCACAGTGGCGACAGTTGATGGGCACAGGGGCTAAAATTGATGGCACAGTGTCTGCGTTTAATGGCATGGCACAGTGGTGACAATTGATGGCACAGTGGCGAAAATTGATGGCAGAGTGGCTGCGTTTGATGGCATGGCACAGTGGCGACAATTGATGGGCACAGGGGGGACAATTGATGGCACAGTGGCACCAATTGATGGGTATAGTGGCTGCGTTTGATGGGCACAGTGAGGCTGCAATTGTTTTTTTTTTTATTCTTTTTTGCGTTTGTTTGTGCCCCCCAAAAACTTTGAGCACCAGCCGCCACTGATTCACCGATATAATTATTGCCACGTCCTAATTATGGGACATGCGCCTTCCATTAGGGTGTGGATGGATGTAAAGGAAGCCGCCATGAGAAGAGCTGAGCAGACTTTATAGTGATGTGTGTATTATATATATATATACAGTATATACATACGATGTGATTTTCCAGACCCCCCGGGCTTGTTTGTTTCAAGGACAATACGCTGCAGTTTCTTGTGAGAACATCTGTAATATTGAGCACAATAGCAATTGATTTGTATTCTATTGAAAATGGGCGCATGTACCATTTGCTGAGGAGTCATTCATCTGGTACCCCGGCCTTGTAAACTAAGCATGGACCACGGAATAATCTGACATTGGACGCTCGTGGTACTATACTGCCATCTAAGGCTTGCAAACAGAAACATTCTCTTCATGAAACAGGATGCAGGAACTAAGACTACTGATTTTTTTGGAGATATAAGGTCTCTGCCAAGAGTTAAAATTAGAAACTTTACTATGAGACTACAATAAATCTACACTACAAGAGAACCACATCAACAGTATGCTTTCCTTTGAATGTTTAGTCAGGGCCGCTGATAGTGGGGGGACCACTGGTCCTCTTGTAGGGGGCCTGAGCACACACGGGGGCTCACATAGGGAGGGGGATTAGTGATGAGCGACAGCTGAAAGCTGGTCTCTCCCCCATGCTGTGTATGTATATAGACCACAGGTGATCCCTCATAGATGGTGCACCAAGAAGAGGAGGAGCCTAGAGTACCAACGGTGGACCCCTGAAGAGGATATTTGGGGCAGACCCATGCTGTGTATGTCTATAGACCGCAGGTGATCCCTCATAGGAAGTGGCTTCCTGTGGTGGTGCACCTAGAAGACAAGGAGCCTAGAGAGCCAATGGTGGACCCCAGAAGAGGATGTTTGGGGCCGACCCATGCTGTGTGTGTGTCTATAGACCGCAGGTGATCCCTCATAGGAAGTGGCTTCCTGTGGTGGTGCACCTAGAAGACAAGGAGCCTAGAGAGCCAATGGTGGACCCCTGAAGAGGATATTTGGGGCAGACCCATGCTGTGTGTGTGTCTATAGACCGCAGGTGATCCCTCATAGGAAGTGGCTTCCTGTGGTGGTGCACCTAGAAGACAAGGAGCCTAGAGAGCCAATGGTGGACCCCTGAAGAGGATATTTGGGGCAGACCCATGCTGTGTGTGTGTCTATAGACCGCAGGTGATCCCTCATAGGAAGTGGCTTCCTGTGGTGGTGCACCTAGAAGACAAGGAGCCTAGAGAGCCAATGGTGGACCCCAGAAGAGGATGTTTGGGGCCGACCCATGCTGTGTGTGTGTCTATAGACTGAAGGTGATCCCTCATAGATGGTGCTCTAGGCTCCTCCTCTTCCTGGTGCACTAACGGTGGACCCCAGAAGAGGATGTTTGAGGCAGACCCATGCTGTGTGTGTCTATAGACCGCAGGTGATCCCTCATAGATGGCGCACCAAGAAGAGGAGGAGCCTAGAGCACCAACGGTGGACCCCAAAAGAGGATGTTTGAGGCTAGCTCATGCTGTGTATGTCTATAGACTGCAATTGATCCCTCATAGATGGTGCACCAAGAAGAGGGGGAGCCTAGGGCGCCAACGGTAGCCCCCAGAAGAGGATGTTTGGGGCCAACCTATGCTGTGTATGTCTATAAACCACAGGTGATCCCTCGTAGGAAGTGGTGCACCACGAAGAGGAGGAGCCTAGAGCGCCAACGGTGGACCCCTGATAAGGATATTTGGGGGTCGACCCATGCTGTGTATGTCTATAGACTGCAGGTGATCCCTCATGGGAAGTGGCTTCCTATGGTGGCGCACCAAGAAGAGGAGGAGACTAGATGGTGGACCCCAGAAGTGGATATTTGGGGCCAACCCATGCTGTGTATGTCTAAAGACTATAGGTGATCACTCATGGAAAGTGGCTTTCTATGGTGGTGCACTGAGAGGAGGATCCTAGAGCACCAATGGCGGACCCCAGATGAGGATGTTTGCAGTCGACCCATGTTGTGTATGTCTATATACTGCAGGTGATCCCTCATAGATGGCGCACCAAGAAGAGGAGGAGCCTAGAGCACCATTGGTGAACCCCAGAAGAGGATGTTTGGGCCGACCCATGCTGTGTGTGTCTATAGACCACAGGTGATCCCTCATAGGAAACGGCTTCCTATGGTGGCACACCAAGAAGAGGAGGAGCCTAGAGCGCCAACAGTGGACCCCATAAAAGGATGTTT
The DNA here is from genome assembly GCA_029574335.1 of Rana kukunoris. Taxonomy (NCBI): domain Eukaryota; kingdom Metazoa; phylum Chordata; class Amphibia; order Anura; family Ranidae; genus Rana; species Rana kukunoris. The sequence continues at coordinate 212,426,131 of CM056057.1, forward strand.
GGCGCCGACCCATGCTGTGTATGTCTATAGACCACAGGTGATCCCTCATAGGATGTGGTGCACCACAAAGAGGAGGAGCCTAGAGCGCCAACGGTGGACCCCTGATAAGGATATTTGGAGGTCGACCCATGCTGCGTGTGTCTATAGACCGCATGTAATCCATCATAGGAAGTGGTGCACCAAAAAGAGGAGGAGCCTAGAGCGCCAACGGTGGACCCCTGATAAGGATATTTGGAGGTCGACCCATGCTGCGTGTGTCTATAGACCGCATGTAATCCATCATAGGAAGTGGTGCACCAAAAAGAGGAGGAGCCTAGAGCGCCAACGGTGGACCCCAGAACAGGATGTTTGGGGCCACCCCATGCTGTGTATGTCTAAAGACTATAGCTGATCACTCATGGGAAGTGGCTTTCTATGGTAGTGCACTGAGAGAAGGATCCTAGAGCACCAATGGTGGACCCCAGATGAGGATGTTTGGGGCCGACCCATGCTGTGTATGTCTATAGACTGCAAGTGAAACCTCATAGTAAGTGTCTTCCGGTGGTGGTGGACCAAGAAGAGGAGGAGCCTACAGCGCCAACGGTGGCACCCAGAAGAGGATGTTTGGGGCTGACCCATGCTGTGTATGTCTATAGACCGCAGGTGATCCCTCATAGATGGCGCACCAAGAAGAGGAGGAGCCTAGAGTGCCAACAATGGACCCCAGAAGAGGATGTTTGGGGCCGACCCATGCTGTGTGTGTCTATAGATCACAGGTGATTCCTCATAAGAAGTGGCTTTCTATGGTGGTGCACTGAGAGGAGGAGGGGACTAGAGTGCCAATGGTGGCCCCCAGAAGAGGATGTTTGGGGCCGACCCATGCTGTGTCTATAGACCGCAGGTGATCCCTCATAGATGGCGCACAAAGAGGAGGAGCCTGGAGCGCCAACGGTGGACCCCAGAAGACAATGTTTGGGGCCGACCCATGCTGTGTATGTCTATAGACAGCAGGTGATCTCTCATAGATGGCGCACAAAGAAGAGGAGGAGCCTAGAGCGCCAACGGTGGACCCCAGAAGATGTTTGGGGAGACCCATGCTGTGTATGTCTATAGATAGCAGGTGATCTCTCATAGATGGTGCACAAAGAAGAGGAGGAGCCTAGAGCGCCAACGGTGGACCCCAGAAGATGATGTTTGGGGCCAACCCATGCTGTGTGTGTCTATAGACCGCAGGTGATCCCTCATAGATAGCGCACCAAGAAGAGGAGGGGCCTAGAGCACCAACTTTGGACCCCAGAAGATGATGTTTGGGGCCAACCCATGCTGTGTGTGTCTATAGACCGCAGGTGATCCCTCATAGGAAGTGGCTTCCGATGGTGGGGCACCAAGAAGAGGAGGAGCCTAGAGCGCCAAGGGTGGCCCCCATTAGTGGATGTTCGGGGCCCTTCCAATCTCATTGAACGGAGTAGGTAAGTATAATTATTTTACAAATATAATTAAGCTTTACAACCCGCTTTAGGCAAAACCAAGACCGTTCCAGGACATGAAGATGCTCCGGCTCTGCACATCTAGTGCGGCGATCCTCTGCATCCTCTTGGCTGCCGCATTAATTGGAACTAATCTTTTGTGTCCCTGCCAATTTACCCATCAAAAGATTTCCGAATTCTCTTTTTCAGGTTACAACTGTCTGGACGCTTCCATCTGTCGTAAACTCCAATCTCGTCTCCGCGCTTCCCCTTAATTACCTTACAAAAGGATTCGTTTTTTTTTTAATCAGATTATTTCTGTAAGGCAAAAAAAAAACAAAAAAATAATTTAAATTCCAGCTGAAGAAACATCAGTCGCTGGCGCGTCTCCCCCCCCCCACGCGCTCGGAGGCCGGTGTTTAAATGAAGACGCACAAGTTCGTGTGCCAGGGAGAGGCGTATCGCTGGCTCCCGGTCTGCTCTATCGGAGATTGCTTTTATGAAGATGGATGATGGCGCCCGACTGACAAATTGTCAACTTAGTGGCTTGTGAGGGGAACATGACTACATCATGGAGTGGCGCGTCGCAGAGCAATAAGACGGCTAATAGACTCGCAATCGGAGCGGCAAATTTAACCGCTTAAACACCTGCGCACGAACGTATACGTCGACGGAATGGCAGGGCTGGGCAGATGGGCGTGCAAGGTACGTCCCCTTTAATTTGCCGACGTGTGGTTCGCCCACGCGACCCTGTCACGAGCTACGTGACCGCGCCCATGGGACCAACGGACGCGATGTCCGCCGGTGTCCCGCGATCGGGTTAGGGAGCTGAAGAACGGGGAGATGTTGGTATAAACACAACATCTCCCCGTTCTTCCTAGTGCCATGTCGCTGATCGTCTGTTCCCTCTCATTGGGAGCGGCGAATAGTGATGTGTCACGGCAAGCCACGCCCCCCTAACAGTTAGAATCACTCCCTAGGACACACTCAACCCCCTTCAGTGTAAACACATCTCCCCGGTCTTCTTAGTGACATGTCACTGATCGTCTGTTCCCTGTCATCGAGAGCAGCAATCAGTGACGTATCACGGAAAGACACGCCCCCTAACAGTTAGAATCATTCCCTAGGACACCCTTAACCCCCTTCAGTGTAAACACAACATCTCCCCGTTCTTCCTAGTGACATGTCACTGATCGTCTGTTCCCTCTCATTGGGAGCGGCGAATAGTGATGTGTCACGGCAAGCCACGCCCCCCTAACAGTTAGAATCACTCCCTAGGACACACTCAACCCCCTTCAGTGTAAACACATCTCCCCGGTCTTCTTAGTGACATGTCACTGATCATCTGTTCCCTGTCATCGAGAGCAGCAATCAGTGACGTATCACGGAAAGGCACGCCTCCTAACAGTTAGAATCATTCCCTAGGACACCCTTAACCCCCTTCAGTGTAAACACAACATCTCCCCGTTCTTCCTAGTGACATGTCACTGATCGTCTGTCCCCTGTCATCGGGAGCAGCGATCAGTGACGTGTCACTCGTAGCCACGCCCCCCTAACAGTTAGAATCCCTCCCTAGGACCCCCTTAACCTCCTTCAGCGTAAACACAACTCCCCATTCTTCCTATTGACATGTCACCGATCGTCTGTCCCCTGTCATCGGGAGCAGCGATCAGTGAGGTGTCACTCGTAGCCACTCTCCCCCTAACAGTTAGAATCACTCCCTAGGACACACTTAACCCCCTTCAGCTCCCCCTACAAGTTAACCCCTTCACTGCCAGTCACATTTATACAGTAACCAGTGCATTTTTATAACACTGGTCGCTGTAAAAATGACAAGGCTCCCAAAATAGCGTCAAAAGTGTCTGATGTGTCTGCCATAATGTCGCAGTCACGAAAAAAAATGCAAATCGCCGGGGTTACATAGAGAGATGGGGGAAACTGGTGGCATTTGATGGGGCAAACTGACTGCATTTGATGGGGCAAACTGACTGCATTTGATGGGGAAACTGGCGGCTATTGATGGGGCAAACTGGCTGCATTTGATAGGGGAAAAGAACCGCTATTGATGGGGCAAACTGGCGGCTATTGATGGGGTAAACTGACTGCATTTGATGGGGAAACTGGCGGCTATTGATGGGGCAAACTGGCTGCATTTGATAGGGGAAAAGAACCGCTATTGATGGGGCAAACTGGCGGCATTTGATGGGGCAAACTGACTGCATTTGATGGGGCAAACTGACTGCATTTGATGGGGAAACTGGCGGCTATTGATGGGGCAAACTGGCGGCTATTGATGGGGCAAACTGCGGCTATTTGGGGCAAACTGGGCATTTGAAGGGGAAAAGAACCGCTATTGGGGGCAAACTGGCGGCATTTGATGGGGCAAACTGATGCTATTGGGGGAAACTGTGGCGGCTATTGATGGGGCACTGGCGGCTATTGATGGGGCAAACTGACTGCATTTGGGGGAAACTGGCGGCTATTGATGGGGCAAACTGGCTCATTTGATGGGGCAAACTGACTGCATGATGGGGAAACTCTGGGCATTTGAAAAGAAACCGCTATTGATGGGGCAAACTGGCGGCATTTGATGGGGCAAACTGACTGCATTTGATGGGGAAACTGGCGGCTATTGATGGGGCAAACTGGCGGCTATTGATGGGGCAAACTGACTGCATTTGATGGGGAAACTGGCGGCTATTGATGGGGCAAACTGGCGTCATTTGATGGGGCAAACTGACTGCATTTGATGGGGAAACTGGCTGCATTTGATGGGCAAACTGGCGGCATTTGATGGGGCAAACTGGCGGTTATTGATGGGGCAAACTGACTGCATTTGATGGGGCAAACTGGCGGCATTTGATGGGGCAAACTGGCTGCATTTGATGGGCAAACTGGCGGCATTTGATGGGGCAAACTGGCGGTTATTGATGGGGCAAACTGACTGCATTTGATGGGGAAACTGGCGGCTATTGATGGGGCAAACTGGCGGCTATTGATGGGGCAAACTGGCGACATTTGATGGGGAAACTGGCGGCTATTGATGGGGCAAACTGGCGGCTATTGATGGGGCAAACTGGCGGCTATTGATGGGGCAAACTGGCGGCTATTGATGGGGCAAACTGGCGGCTATTGATGGGGCAAACTGGCGGCTATTGATGGGGCAAACTGGCGGCTATTGATGGGGCAAACTGGCGGCTATTGATGGGGCAAACTGGCGGCTATTGATGGGCAAACTGGCGACATTTGATGGGGAAACTGGCGGCTATTGATGGGGCAAACTGGCGGCTATTGATGGGGCAAACTGGCGGCTATTGATGGGGCAAACTGGCAGCTATTGATGGGGCAAACTGGCGGCTATTGATGGGGCAAACTGGCGGCTATTGATGGGGCAAACTGGCGGCTATTGATTATGGGGCAAACTGGCGGCTATTGATGGGGCAAACTGGCGGCTATTGATGGGGCAAACTGGCGGCTATTGATGGGGCAAACTGGCGGCTATTGATGGGGCAAACTGGCGGCTATTGATGGGGCAAACTGGCGGCTATTGATGGGGCAAACTGGCGGCTATTGATGGGGCAAACTGGCTGCATTTGATAGGGGAAAAGAACCGCTATTGATGGGGCAAACTGGCGGCATTTGATGGGGCAAACTGGCTGCATTTGATGGGAAAACTGGCGGCATTTGATGGGGCAAACTGGCAGCTATTGATGGGGCAAACTGGCGGTTATTGATGGGGCAAACTGACTGCATTTGATGGGGAAACTGGCGGCTATTGATGGGGTAAACTGGCGGCTATTGATGGGGTAAACTGGCGGCTATTGATGGGGCAAACTGACTGCATTTGATGGGGAAACTGGCGGCTATTGATGGGGCAAACTGGCGGCTATTGATGGGGCAAACTGGCGGCTATTGATGGGGCAAACTGGCGGCCATTGATGGGGCAAACTGGCGGCATTTGATGGGGCAAACTGACTGCATTTGATGGGGAAACTGACTGCATTTGATGGGGCAAACTGGCGGCTATTGATGGGGCAAACTGGCGGCTATTGATGGGGCAAACTGGCGGCTATTGATGGGGCAAACTGGCGGCTATTGATGGGGCAAACTGGCGGCTATTGATGGGGCAAACTGGCTGCATTTGATGGGGCAAACTGGCTGCATTTGATAGGGGAAAAGAACCGCTATTGATGGGGCAAACTGGCGGCATTTGATGGGGCAAACTGGCTGCATTTGATAGGGGAAAAGAACCGCTATTGATGGGGCAAACTGGCGGCATTTGATGGGGCAAACTGGCTGCATTTGATAGGGGAAAAGAACCGCTATTGATGGGGCAAACTGGCGGCATTTGATGGGGCAAACTGGTGGCTATTGATGGGGCAATCTGGCTGCATTTGATGGGGCAAGCTGATGGCAATTGATGGGGAAAACTGGCGGCAATTGATGGGGAAAACTGGCAGCATTTTATGGGGCAAACTGGTGGCTATTGATGGGCACAGTGGCTGCATTTGATGGGGCAAACTGATGGCTATTGATGGGGTAAACTGGCGGCATTTGATGGGGCAAACTGGCTGCATTTGATGGGGCAAACTGATTGCTATTGATGGGGCAAACTGGCGGCAGTTGATGGGGCAAACTGGCTGCATTTGATGGGGCAAACTGGCTGCATTTGATGGGGCAAACTGGCTGCATTTGATGGGGCAAACTGGTGGCTATTGATGGGGAAAACTGGTGGCTATTGATGGGGAAAACTGGTGGCTATTGATGGGGAAAACTGGTGGCTATTGATGGGGCAAACTGGTGGCTACTGATGGGGCAAACTGGTGGCTATTGATGGGGCAAACTGGTGGCTATTGATGGGGCAAACTGGTGGCTATTGATGGGGCAAACTGGTGGCTATTGATGGGGCAAACTGATGGCTATTGATGGGGCAAACTGATGGCTATTGATGGGGAAAACTGATGGCTATTGATGGGGAAAACTGGTGGCTATTGATGGGGCAAACTGGTGGCTATTGATGGGGCAAACTGGTGGCTACTGATGGGGCAAACTGGCGGCATTTGATGGGGCAAACTGGCTGCATTTGATGGGGCAAACTAACCGCTATTGATGGGGCAAATTGGTGGCTATTGATGTGGAAAACCGGTGGCAATTGATGGGCACAGTGGCTGCATTTGATGGCAAACTAGCTGCATTTGATGGGGCAAACTGGTGGCAATTGATGGGGAAAACTGGCGGCAATTGATGGGGAAAACTGGCGGCATTTGATGGGGCAAACTGGTGGGTATTGATGCGGAAAACTGGCTGCAATTGATGGGCACAGTGGCTGCATTTGATGGCAAACTAGCTGCATTTGATGGGGCAAACTGATGGCTATTGATGGGGCAAACTGGTGGCTATTGATGGGGCAAACTTGTTGCTATTGATGGGGCAAACTGGCGGTTATTGATGGGGCAAACTGACTGCATTTGATGTGGAAACTGGCGGCTATTGATGGGGCAAACTGGCGGCTATTGATGGGGCAAACTGGCGGCTATTGATGGGGCAAACTGGCGGCTATTGATGGGGCAAACTGACTGCATTTGATGGGGAAACTGGCGGCATTTGATGGAGCAAACTTGCTGCATTTGATGGGGCAAACTGGTGGGTATTGATGCGGAAAACCGGCGGCAATTGATGGGCACAGTGGCTGCATTTGATGGCAAACTAGCTGCATTTGATGGGGCAAACTGGCGGCGATTGATGGGGCAAACTGGTGACAATTGATGGGACAAACTAGTGGCATTTGATGGTGCAAACTGGCGGCTATTGATGGGACAAACCTATGGCATTTGATGGGGCAAACTGGTGGCTATTGATGCAGAAAACTGGCAGCAATTGATGGGGCAAACTGGCAGCAATTTATGGCACAGTGGCTGTGTTTGATGGACACAGTGGCTGCGTTTGGGCACAGTGTCGGCAATTGATGGGCACAGTGGCTGCGTTTGATGGGCTCAGTGTCGGCAATTGATGGGCACAGTAGCTGCGTTTGGGCACAGTGGCTGCAATTGATGTTTTTTTGTTTGCGCCCCCCCCCCCCCAAAAAAAATTTTTTGTAGCACCAGCCGCCCCTAATTGGAAGTTTTATCATCCTGTTATTGCAAACAGCTGAAGTATACAGCAGTTATTTTTCTCCTTTTTTTCAGCCTATTAATTTCCGATCTAAATCCAGAATCGCAGGGAATTTGGCGTCCTCGCAGTCCTTTGTATCCAGATTGGATCTGAATTTTTTTCAGCCCGTGAACATCTTGCATAAACATTACAATTTAGTCAGCATAAGGCCGACTGTTTCCGCTAAGCCCCCGACAACTGTGCCGCTTAGAAGGCGAGTATTTTAATGTAATTTATGAAATGTTAACTTTTGCACAAAAAAAGCGCATTATACAATCCAGAAGTATCACACGGTGCATTTATTCCAACTTCCCATAAAACACTTTTCATTTACGCGTTTAACTTTACGGCAGTTAAGGAAACGGTAACAAACCAATTTACAATGCTGGGTGTAGATTGTTCCTGCTTTTTATTTGTTCGGTTCGCATTGTAATGGGAAAGTTATTACCTGTCTTTAATACGTAGTGTTTGCTACAAATATTACGGCATGTAAAGTAATGTATAATTCATAAATGAAGTGAATTATGCGGCACTAATACACACACTGCACTTAGCTATATAAATTACTCGACTCGGAAAACAATGTACAAATACTGGGAAACGGCTCCATTTGGATAACACAACTCATAATATCTCCATAGAGTTTGAAGGGCACGTTTTAGTGTATCTTCCTTCCATTCCTGTATTTCTTTTAAGAGAACCTGTTCATTCTCAACTTCTTCCTCGACTAGAGAGTGGAGACCCCGGACCCTAGACTGCCTCCCAGAGAACCTGTTTATTCTCAACTTCTCCTTCGACTGGACAGTGGAGACCCCGGAACCTAGACTGCCTTCTGGAAAACCTGTTCATTCTCAACTTCTTCTTCGACTAGAGAGTGGAGACCCCGGACCCTAGACTGCCTCCCAGAGAACCTGTTCATTCTCAACTTCTCCTTCGACTGGACAGTGGAGACCCCGGACCCTAGACTGCCTTCTGGAAAACCTGTTCATTCTCAACTTCTTCTTCGACTAGAGAGTGGAGACCCCGGACCCTAGACTGCCTTCTGGAGAACCTGTTCATTCTCAACTTCTCCTTCGACTGGACAGTGAAGACACCGGACCCTAGACTGCCTCCCAGAGAACCTGTTCATTCTAAACTTCTCCTTCGACTGGACAGTGGAGACGCCAGACCCTAGACTGCCTCCCAGAGAACCTGTTCATTCTCAACTTCTCCTTCGACTGGACAGTGGAGACCCCGGACCCTAGACTGCCTCCCAGAGAACCTGTTCATTCTCAACTTCTTCTTCGACTGGACAGTGGAGACGCCAGACCCTAGACTGCCTTCTGGAGAACCTGTTCATTCTCAACTTCTTCTTCGACTAGAGAGTGGAGACCCCGGACCCTAGACTGCCTTCCGGAGAACCTGTTCATTCTCAACTTCTCCTTCGACTGGACAGTGGAGACACCGGACCCTAGACTGCCTCCCAGAGAACCTGTCCATTCTCAACTTCTCCTTCGACTGGACAGTGGAGATTCCAGACCCTAGACTGCCTCCCAGAGAACCTGTTCATTCTCAACTTCTCCTTTGACTAGACAGTGGAGACTCCGGACACTAGACTGCCCTCCGGAGAACCTGTCCATTCTCAACTTCTCCTTCGACTAGACAGTGGAGACCCCGGGCCCTAGACTGCCTCCCAGAGAATCTGTCAATTCTCAACATAACCTGAGTAGAAGCCCCTCCTTCTTCTGAGTAGAATCCACCTCCTCCAATCTCCACATCCCCACCCAGGAGAGGCGTTTTAACAATTATTCCTTTTATAAGTCCTTCCACTGGACAGTGGGCACACCAGAACCTGGATTTCCTTTGAGAGAACCTGTCAATTCTCAACTAAACCTGAGTTGAAGCCCCACCTTCTTCTGAGTAGAAGCCACCTCCCCCCAACCCCCTCATCTTCACCCAAGAGGGGCGCTATAAATATTATACCTTTTATAAGTCCTTCCAATGCACAGTGCAGACCCCGGACCCTAGACTGCCTTCCAGAGAACCTGTTAATTCTCAACACAACCTGAGAAAAAGCCCTTCTCTCCTTCACATTCTGAATATCCACATCTCCAACTAATCCACCCAGGGGCGCAACTATTATACCTTTCATAAATACTTATACTGGACAGTGGGTACACCAGAACCTGGACTGCCTTTGGGGTATCCACTGTCCAATAGCATCCCTCTTAGGGTGGAGATGGGGGGGGTTGGGAAAGGCAGCTTCTATTCAGAAGAAGGGGCTTCTACCTAGGTTTTCTTGAGTGCAGTCTGGGTTATGAGGTATCTACTGTCTAGTATAAGGACTTATAAAAGGTATAAAAGTTACAGTGCCCCTCCTGGGTGGAGGTTGGGGGAGGTGGCTTCTACTCAGAATAGAAGACCCTCCTTCTTCTATATAAGAGCTTTCACAGCGAAAAGACAGCAGTGGACGCCTCCCGTGGAGGTGGAATATTACCGTTTTTTTTTTTTCCTATTTTTCTGGTCCGTCTGGTGGCGTAATTGACGATGGATGGATGACATCACGGGACACTTTTTTTTTTTTTTTGGTGAATGTGTAAGGGTACAATGTACCCAAACAATCAGTTGGACCTTGCTGCATATCTCACCACACCTTACTGTCTACGATCGGGAAGAAATTCATTCTGATTGGCTGCCGGAGCCAGTAAAGTTTGAACATCCTTGTTACTCTTCAAACTGCCCTGCTGAATAAGCCGATGTGATTATATCAATTAATTCTGCCCACAGTTAAACTTTGGCGCCTATTAAGGAGCTCCTTCCAGTATTCTGATCACCTCATTAAACACGAACGTCTTCAGAACCCTCTCTGTGGCTCCGTCTTGTTTGAAGTATTTTCTTGTCATAAACTTCTCTTATCAATATTTCAGATCATTAATTACAATTACATTATCTGTCTTCATGAACATCGGGGACAGGGAAAGTCACAAAAGGACTAGTGACCAGAGGTAAAAAAAAAAAAAGAAAAAATCCTTACATTTTCCTGTTTTGTTTTTTTTAGTCCTTTCATGTTTTCATTGTTTTAGTTCTTTTTTAAAGATCTATTAAAATAATTAAAAGTTTCTATAAAAAAAAAGTCATAGTTTCAGGATCCGATTGGGAAACTTTTCTTAACCACTTGCCTACCAGGCACTTTTAGCCCCCCTTCCTGCCCAGGACAATTTTCAGATTTCAGGGCTGTCACACTTTGATTGACAATTACGCACAACTAGAGCTTTCTTTTGGTGGTATTTAATCACCACTGCTTACATCAGGGTCTCCAGAGAGCCTCCCACTTACACCAGGGTCCCCAGAGGGCCACTTCCTTACATCAGTGTTCCCAGAGAGCCTCCCCTTACATCAGTGTTCCCAGAGAGCCTCCCCTTACATCAGGGTCCCCAGAGAGTCCCCATTAAATCAAGATCTCCAGAGAGCCACTCCTTACACCAGGGTCCCTAGAGAGCTCCTTCCTTACATCAGGGTCCCCAGAAAGCCTCCCCTTTACATCAGGGTCCCCAGAGAGCTCCTTTCTTACATCAGGGTCCCCAGAAAGCCTCCCCCTTACATCAGGGTCCCCAGAAAGCCCCTTCTGTACATCAGAGAGCCACTTTCTTACATCAGGGTCCCCAAAGCGCCCCTTCCTTACATAAGGGTCCCCAGAGAGCCCCTGTCTTACATCAGAGTCCCCCGAGAGCCTCCACCTTACATCAGGGTCCCCAGAGAGTCCCCCCATTACATTAGGGTCCCCTGAGAGCCCCTATTCCTTACATCAGGGTCCCCTGAGAGCCCCCTTTCCTTACACCAGGGTCCCCAGAGAGCCTCTCCCTTACATCAGGATCCTCAGAGAGCCCCTTCCTTACATCAGGATCCTCAGAGAGCCCCTTGCTTGCATCAGGGTCCCCAGAGAGCCTCCATCCTACATCAGGGTCCCCAGAAAGCCACCCCCTGACATCAGGGTCTCCAGAGAGCCTCCAACTTACACCAGGGTCCCCAGAGAGCCCCTTCCTTACATCAGGGTCCCCAGAGAATCCCCTTACATGTGGGTCCCCAGAGAGCTGCCCTTACTTTAGGGTCCCCAGAGAGGGTGGGAGAGAGAGAGAGGGTGAGCTTGGGTGAGAGAGAGGTAGGTGAGGGTGGGTGAGAAAGAGGGGGTGGGAAAGGGAGACCCCCTAGCCCCCCCTAGTCCCTACTGCTCCAGCCCCTGTCTGTGTGGGTAGGTGTGTGTGATGCACCTACCTGCCACCCATCCTCGGTCAGCTTGTTTTCTTCCTGTTCCATGACAGTGACAGCTGGGAGAGGAGGTTGGAGAAGGAGTGCAGGCTCAGGGTGGCGGTGAGGTCTTATCTTCTCTCTCACCACTACCTCCTGGGCTCTTCCCGGCTGCCCAGGCCTCCCTCTCAATGTTTAAAGATGCTGCTGCCCTGCACCCTGCACGCTACCGGACCAGCGGAGGGACGCTTCAGTCCAGGATCATGACACGGGGCAGGGCTTTTATACTGACCTGAAAGGGCGGTTGCTATGCAGAAGTTGAGCACCCATGTGATGACATATTTTTGCGTCAAATGATGTGGACATCGGCCCGGTTGGGATATGCTAAGAGAGAGTTCAGTGTTCTACATCTTGTGGTCATTCACCTGATTTCAAAATGTTTTTTTTTTTTGCATAGGGGACACCCAGAGCTCAGAGCTGGGGGCGTTTCCTCATCTGTTGTAGACTATTTATGGCGGTGAGTCAGCACGCCGCCCCGTGCCCCAGGACGACGTCATCTGTGACAAAAGCGGCGTAGGGAGGAGCGGCGTGCTGACGTCACCGCGATTAACGCAAAGTCCCGGAAGCAACGGGCAGCTATCAAGAGCCGGCTGGCTCGAATACTTTTTGAAATGATATTTTTATCTACGGCAAATTTTGACTGCTGATACTATCGAGGAAATCCCGAGTGGAGGATCTGGGGAATCTTGCTGCCAAGCATAAAGACCCGGGGCTAGGGTATTAGCCACAGGCGTATGCAATCTCCTTAAAAAAGAGATCTATCCAGCTGATAAGCGGCAGTGTTTTTAAATGTGGAGGACCTTGAAAGTGAAAGGGACACTTAGAGGTAAGGCCGGACTGACCATTGGGCCTGACTGGACTCAAGCCCATGGGCCCCGCCCAATAGGGGGCCCCAAGCCCAATCGCGGCAACCACCCGTTCTCGGCAATCGCGGAAACCCCCTACCGCAATTTCGCGGCATTCCCCTCCCGCAACTTCGCGGCAATCTCGGCAACCCCCTCCCGCAATTTTGCAGCAATTCCGGCAACCCCCTCCCGCAATTTTGCGGCAATTCCCCATTCACTGCAATTTAGCCCCCCCCCCCCCGCTGAACAACTGTGATGGATGTAATTCTCAGCAGCCCCCCCCCCTCACAGTTTCGATGCTCCACTGCAGCTGTGTAAGGGGCCCCAAAATTACTGAAGGCGGTCCTGGGAAGAGGTAAGAAGTCCAGCGTCTGCCCAACTTTGATCAGTCGGTCGGCGGATCCCCCACCACGTTCAACAACTATGATCGGTCGGCGCACTGCCCCCCCTCAACAACTTTGATTGGTCGGTCGGTCGGTCAGCAGATCCAGCCCCCCAACCCCCCCCCCCCCTCAGCAACTATGATCGGTCGGCGGTAACAACCCACCCGCTCCGCTTCTCTGCTCCAGGGGCTCCCTTCGAATATTAAGCCCAGGGGCCCCCACCACCCTAAGTCCTGCCCTGCTCAGAGGATATTATTGCCTTTTTTGATTTACATGTACATCCATAAGTTCACATCTTTTAGCGTTGTATTAGTATTAGTTTACCAGGAGGGTTTGCAGCAGTGGCGGCCCACCCATAGGGGCGCCCGGGCGCCGCCCCCCCTCCTGCAGGCACAAAAAAAAAATTCAATGGCCCCTTTAAGAAACTTTAAGAAAAAAAAATTCCTTTATTAAAATAACATACGATTGAGCGCCGGCCACCATTGCCCTATGAAGCGCCACGTCAATGCAATCTTTGGTTTGCAGACATGGCGCTTCATTTGCAGGCTTTTATCCCGCCTTTGGGCGCATTGCAAAGCGCTAAATAGCTTCCTATGGGCGCCGGGAGCATTACTAATAGTACTATTGTTACTTCAGGACGGGATTCGAAAACCGGAAGTGACGTCACGCAGCAGGCAGCTCAGTTCTTTACACTGCCAGAGTGGAGCTGCAGTGCAAAGCTAAGCCAATGGATGCCTTGTTTCATTGAATGACAATATGGACTGGAATTCAGATCGCCCCCCCCCCCCCCCAAAGTCATCAGCGGTGCACCGCCTGATCCCCACCCATCCACCTCGGAGCCTGTTATTGTAGTTAGACTGCTGGGACTTGTAGTTCTCCATCTTCTCCTGGGGCTCATGGAGAAGATGGAGATTGGAGAACTACAAGTCCCAGCAGGTTATACATACAATAAGGCTCTGAGGTGGATGGGTGTGGATGGTATGCACCTGAGCCCAGGAGAAGATGGAGAACTACAAGTCCCAGCAGGTTATACAATAGGGCTCTGAGGTGGATGGGTGCCTGGACATCCATCCACCTCAGAGCCTTATATTATAACCCGCTGGGACTTGTAGTTCCCCATCCTCTCCTGGGCTCAGGTGCATGCCATCCACCTCAGAGCCTTATTGTATGTAAACCTGCTGGGACTTGTAGTTCTCCATCTTCTCCTGGGGCGCAGATGCATGCAATCCACCATCTATGGGACTACAAGTCCCAGCATTGAGAAAAACTGGACAAAGATGGTGGATTGCATGCACCTGAGCCCCAGGAGAAGATGGAGAACTACAATTCCCAGCAGGTTATAATATAAAGCTCCGAGGTGGATGGATGTCTGGACAGTGACACAGTGGGGACAATTGGCACAGCTGCATGAATGGGCACAGTGGCGACAATAATTAAAGGGCACAGTGGTGAAAATTGGCACAGTGGCTGTGTTTGATGGCATGGCACAGTGGCTGCGTTTGATGGCATGGCACAGTGGTGACAATTGATGGCACAGTGGCTGCGTTTGATGGCATGGCACAGTGGTGACAATTGATGGCACAGTTGCTGCGTTTGATGGCACAGTGGTGACAATTGATGGTACAGTGGCTGCGTTTGATGGCATGGCACAGTGGTGACAATTGATGGCACAGTGGCTGCGTTTGATGGCATGGCACAGTGGTGACAATTGATGGCACAGTTGCTGCGTTTGATGGCACAGTGGTGACAATTGATGGCACAGTGGCTGCGTTTGATGGCATGGCACAGTGGTGACAATTGATGGGCACAGTGGCTGCGTTTGATGGCATGGCACAGTGGTGACAATTGATGGCACAGTTGCTGCGTTTGATGGCATGGCACAGTGGCTGCGTTTGATGGCACAGTGACTGTGTTTGATGGCATGGCACAGTGGTGACAATTGATGGGCACAGTGGCTGCTTTTGATGGCATGGCACAGTGGTGACAATTGATGGCACAGTGACTGCGTTTGATGGCATGGCACAGTGGCTGCGTTTGATGGCACAGTGACTGTGTTTGATGGCACGGCACAGTGGTGACAATTGATGGCACAGTGGCTGCGTTTGATGGCATGGCACAGTGGTGACAATTGATGGCACAGTGGCTGCGTTTGATGGCATGGCACAGTGGTGACAATTGATGGCACAGTGACTGCGTTTGATGGCATGGCACAGTGGTGACAATTGATGGCACAGTGGCTGCATTTGATGGGCACAGTGAGGCTGCGATTTTTTATTTTTTTTCCGTTTGCGCCCCCCAAAAATTTTGAGCACCAGCCGCCACTGGTTTGCAGCCCTCATTGATTCTGATGTACGTTATGTGATTTATATATCACTATATGTTTTTTCTCACCATTTAACACAGCGCAGATTATTGTATTCTAGTTGATTTATGGTGTGTGTCTCACATAAAGTTGCAGCAGTTCACCATTTATTTAATATCACCCTAATAATTGTTTTAGAGTGGTTCACAGATAGCACAGTAACCCACTTTTGACATTCTGTGTACATATAACAAAACAAAATAATGTACACCCAAGACCACGTGTGCTTCTGCCTGAACAATGCTCTACGTGTGCAATAAATTGTGGAAAAAACATGGCGGCAACCGAGGTGGAAACCAAGATAAACTCCCTAGGAATGGTCACCATGGGCACAATGGACCCGGTATCTCATCTTCTCTGGGTTCTGTGTACATGTAACAAAACAAAATAACATGTACACTCAAGACAGTGCATTCTTGCGAATGAACAATGGTCTACATCAGGGGTGCCCAACCTTTTGAAGAGCGGGGGCGACTTAAGTGAATCAATAACCGGTCGCGGGCCACAATGAGCGGAGCGGTCAGATGTCTGGTCCATGTCCACTCATGCACATGCAGAGCAGACACGGACACAGCCTACTCTACTGAATGGGCCCTCTTATACGATCCACCCAGATGGAAGGGGGTGGATCCCCTTTATTTCTATTTTTTTTTTTAGTGGGTGTAAATGGACACGAGTCTGTCTACATCTGCCGCTCCATACAGGAGAATGGAAGATCCTATTGGGTTGAACTGATCGCGTGAAACGGGCCTTAAGGCTGTTGCTGTCTAAGGCAGAGTGTATGAGGTATCACTCAGCCTGTGACAGAAGCAGGTGCTATACAGGAAGCATCGGCTTATGCTGCTCAGTTACTTGCTTTTTCTACCGCCAGCTTCATTTACAACACCGATGCTCTGGGATGGCGGGTCGGCAGCCCACGATCTTGGCTTGCCAACCTGCCATTCCAGAGCAG
This sequence comes from Rana kukunoris, assembly GCA_029574335.1. NCBI lineage: Eukaryota > Metazoa > Chordata > Amphibia > Anura > Ranidae > Rana > Rana kukunoris. The sequence continues at coordinate 212,442,552 of CM056057.1, forward strand.
GAGATCAAAGGCCACATCAAAGGGCTCCGCGGGCCACATGTGGCCTCTGGGCCACTGGTTGGGCACCCCTGGTCTACATGGGCAATAAATTGTGTAAAAAAAAAAAAAACATGGCGGCAATCAAGGTGGAAACCAAGATGAAATACATAGGAATGGTCACCATGGGCACAATGGACCCAACATCTCATTTTCTCTTAACAGAACCACAAAACCTTCACATGCACACCCGAGATCACATGGTCTTGTTCATGAATTTGTTCTATGACGGCAATAAATTGTGGAAAAAACATGGCGGCAACTGGGTGGAAACCAAGGTCAACTCCCTAGAAATGGTCACTATGGGCACAATGGACCGGACATCTCATCTTCTCTGGGTTCTGTGTACATATAACAAAACAAAATAACATGTACACCCAAGACCATGTGTTCTTGTGCACCAAGGCCATGTGTTATTGTTCATGGACAATGGTCTACGTAGGCAATAAATTGTGTAAAAAAACATGGTGGCAACCGGGTGGAAACCAAGGTCAACTCTCTAGAAATGGTCACCATGGGCACAAAGGACCCGACATCTCATCTTCTCTTAACAGAACAACAAAACCTTCACATGCACACCCAAGACCATGTGGTATTGGTCATTGTTCTATGAGGGCAAAAAATTGTGGAAAAAACATGGCGGCAACCGGGTGAAAACCAGGGTCAACTCTCTAGAAATGGTCACCATGGGCACAAAGGACCCGACATCTCATCTTCTCTTAACAGAACAACAAAACCTTCACATGCACACCCAAGACCATGTGGTATTGGTCATTGTTCTATGAGGGCAAAAAATTGTGGAAAAAACATGGCGGCAACCGGGTGGAAACCAAGGTCAACTCTCTAGAAATGGTCACCATGGGCACAAAGGACCCGACATCTCATCTTCTCTTAACAGAACAACAAAACCTTCACATGCACACCCAAGACCATGTGGTATTGGTCATTGTTCTATGAGGGCAAAAAATTGTGGAAAAAACATGGCGGCAACCGGGTGAAAACCAGGGTCAACTCTCTAGAAATGGTCACCATGGGCACAAAGGACCCGACATCTCATCTTCTCTTAACAGAACAACAAAACCTTCACATGCACACCCAAGACCATGTGGTATTGGTCATTGTTCTATGAGGGCAAAAAATTGTGGAAAAAACATGGCGGCAACCGGGTGGAAACCAAGGTCAACTCTCTAGAAATGGTCACCATGAGCACAGTGGCTGTGGACCCAACATCTCATCTTCTCTTAGTTCTGTGTACATATAACAAACTAATATGTACACCCAAGGCCATGTGTTCTTGTGAATGAACAATGGTCTTAGAGGGCAATAAATTGTGTAAAAACATGGCGGCAACCAAGGTCAACACCCTTGAAATGGTCACCATGGGCACAATGGACCCAACATTTCTTCTTCTCTGAGTTCTGTGTACATATAACAAAACAAAATAACATGTACACCCAAGGCCATGTGTTCTTGCGCATAAACAATGGTCTACATGGGCAATAAATTGTGTAAAAAACATGGCGGCAAACGGGGTGGAAACCAAGGTCAACTCAGAAATGGTCACCTGTGGCCGTCTTGCAGCTTCAATAGCTTCTTTATTTTTTACGATTTGTACGTGACACGGAGAATTTACTGGGCTGTCCGCTCTGGTTACAATCCAGGCCGACATTAAGTGGAGGAATAAGAAGTGCCGTGTGTCCCATCGAATTTCTCCCTCCACCGCCAGACGCTCCCTTCTTATCTCCAGTTCACTAATTGCGCCGCAATCTCCATGCCGGATTTAATGTCAATGAGAGATGAAAAGAGCAAATAGGAAGATGTTTGCAAATTCACCGGCCGTCTCCCGTGACAATTATGAATTAATACGAGAGATACAGCGGGGAAATCAGCAGGCGGCGGGTTTATTCGGGATGACACCTGAGCCTCTCCATGAAATGAGAGGAGATGATAGAGAATTGAAGGGAAATATTTGTGTCCTGCCTGCTTTATATTTTACCAATAAAGTGAACCTGTCATCAAAAAAACAATATGAGTCCCCAACAGTCCACCTCGCCTCAGAACAGTCCACCTCGCCTCAGAACAGTCCACCTCGCCTCACAACAGTCCACCTCGCCTCAGAACAGTCCACCTCGCCTCACAACAGTCCACCACACCTCACAACAGTCCACCACACCTCACAACAGTCCACCTCGCCTCACAACAGTCCACCTCACCTCACAACAGTCCACCTCGCCTCACAACAGTCCACCTCGCCTTGCAACAGTCCACCTCGCCTCGCAACAGTCCACCTCGCCTCGCAACAGTCCACCTCACCTCACAACAATCCACCTCACCTCACATCAGTCCACATCACCTCGCAACAGTCCACCTCACCTCACATCAGTCCACATCACCTCGCAACAGTCCACCTCACATCAGTCCACCTCGCCTCGCATCAGTCCACCTCACCTCACAACAGTCCACCTCACCTCGCAACAGTCCACCTCACCTCACATCAGTCCACCTCGCCCCGCAACAGTCCACCTCACCTCACATCAGTCCACCTCACCTCACAACAGTCCACCTCACCTCACAACAGTCCACCTCGCCTCGCAACAGTCCACCTCGCCTCGCAACAGTCCACCTCGCCTCGCAACAGTCCACCTCACCTCACAACAATCCACCTCACCTCACATCAGTCCACATCACCTCGCAACAGTCCACCTCACCTCACATCAGTCCACATCACCTCGCAACAGTCGACCTCACATCAGTCCACCTCGCCTCGCATCAGTCCACCTCACCTCACAACAGTCCACCTCACCTCGCAACAGTCCACCTCACCTCACATCAGTCCACCTCGCCCCGCAACAGTCCACCTCACCTCACATCAGTCCACCTCACCTCACAACAGTCCACCTCACCTCACAACAGTCCACCTCACCTCACAACAGTCCACCTCACCTCACAACAGTCCACCTCACCTCACAACAATCCACCTCACCTCACAACAGTCCACCTCACCTCACAACAGTCCACCTCACCTCACAACAGTCCACCTCACCTCACAACAGTCCACCTCACCTCACAACAGTCCACCTCACCTCACAACAATCCACCTCACCTCACAACAATCCACCTCACCTCACAACAGTCCATCTCACCTCACATCAGTCCACCTCGCCTCGCAACAGTCCACCTCACGTCACAACAGTCCACCTCGCCTCGCAACAGTCCACCTCACCTCACAACAGTCCACCTCACAACAGTCCACCTCACCTCACAACAGTCCAGCTCACCTCACAACAGTCCAGCTCACCTCACAACAGTCCACCTCACCTCACAACAGTCCACCTCACCTCACAACAGTCCACCTCACCTCACAACAGTCCACCTCACCTCACAACAGTCCACCTTACCTCACAACAGTCCACCTCACCTCACAACAGTCCACCTCACAACAGTCCACCTCACCTCACAACAGTCCACCTTACCTCACAACAGTCCACCTCACCTCACAACAGTCCACCTCACCTCACAACAGTCCACCTTACCTCACAACAGTCCACCTCACCTCACAACAGTCCACCTCACCTCACATCAGTCCACCTCGCCTCACATCAGTCCACCTCACCTCACAACAGTCCACCTCACCTCACATCAATCCACCTCGCCTCGCAACAGTCCACCTCGCCTCGCAACAGTCCACCTCGCCTCGCAACAGTCCACCTCGCCTCGCAACAGTCCACCTCGCCTCGCAACAGTCCACCTCGCCTCGCAACAGTCCACCTCGCCTCGCAACAGTCCACCTCACCTCACAACAGTCCACCTCACCTCACAACAGTCCACCTCACCTCACAACAGTCCACCTCACCTCACAACAGTCCACCTCACCTCACATCAGTCCACCTCGCCTCGCAACAGTCCACCTCACCTCACAACAGTCCACCTCACCTCACATCAGTCCACCTCGCCTCGCAACAGTCCACCTCGCCTCACAACAGTCCACCTCACCTCACATCAGTCCACCTCGCCTCGCATCAGTCCACCTCGCCTCGCAACAGTCCACCTCGCCTCGCAACAGTCCACCTCGCCTCACAACAGTCCACCTCACCTCACAACAGTCCACCTCACCTCACAACAGTCCACCTCACCTCACAACAGTCCACCTCACCTCACATCAGTCCACCTCGCCTCGCAACAGTCCACCTCACCTCACAACAGTCCACCTCACATCAGTCCACCTCGCCTCGCATCAGTCCACCTCACCTCACAACAGTCCACCTCACCTCGCAACAGTCCACCTCACCTCACATCAGTCCACCTCGCCTCACATCAGTCCACCTCACCTCACAACAGTCCACCTCACCTCACATCAGTCCACCTCGCCTCGCAACAGTCCACCTCGCCTCGCAACAGTCCACCTCGCCTCGCAACAGTCCACCTCGCCTCGCAACAGTCCACCTCGCCTCACAACAGTCCACCTCGCCTCGCAACAGTCCACCTCGCCTCGCAACAGTCCACCTCGCCTCGCAACAGTCCACCTCACCTCGCAACAGTCCACCTCGCCTCGCAACAGTCCACCTCACCTCACAACAGTCCACCTCACCTCACAACAGTCCACCTCACCTCACAACAGTCCACCTCACCTCACAACAGTCCACCTCGCCTCGCAACAGTCCACATCACCTCGCAACAGTCCACCTCACATCAGTCCACCTCGCCTCGCATCAGTCCACCTCACCTCACAACAGTCCACCTCACCTCGCAACAGTCCACCTCACCTCACATCAGTCCACCTCGCCCCGCAACAGTCCACCTCACCTCACATCAGTCCACCTCACCTCACAACAGTCCACCTCACCTCACAACAGTCCACCTCACCTCACAACAGTCCACCTCACCTCACAACAGTCCACCTCACCTCACAACAGTCCACCTCACCTCACAACAGTCCACCTCGCCTCGCAACAATCCACCTCACCTCGCAACAGTCCACCTCACGTCACAACAGTCCACCTCGCCTCGCAACAGTCCACCTCACCTCACAACAGTCCACCTCACCTCACAACAGTCCACCTCACCTCACAACAGTCCAGCTCACCTCACAACAGTCCAGCTCACCTCACAACAGTCCACCTCACCTCACAACAGTCCACCTCACCTCACAACAGTCCACCTCACCTCACAACAGTCCACCTCACCTCACAACAGTCCACCTCACCTCACAACAGTCCACCTCACCTCGCAACAGTCCACCTCACCTCACAACAGTCCACCTCACCTCACAACAGTCCACCTCACCTCACAACAGTGCACGTCACCTCAAAACAGTCCACCTCACCTCACAACAGTCCACCTCACCTCACAACAGTCCACCTCACCTCACAACAGTGCACGTCACCTCAAAACAGTCCACCTCGCCTCAGAACAGTGCACGTCACCTCAAAACAGTCCACCTCACCTCACAACAGTCCACCTCACATCAGTCCACCTCGCCTCGCATCAGTCCACCTCACCTCACAACAGTCCACCTCACCTCGCAACAGTCCACCTCACCTCACATCAGTCCACCTCGCCTCACATCAGTCCACCTCACCTCACAACAGTCCACCTCACCTCACATCAGTCCACCTCGCCTCGCAACAGTCCACCTCGCCTCGCAACAGTCCACCTCGCCTCGCAACAGTCCACCTCGCCTCACAACAGTCCACCTCGCCTCGCAACAGTCCACCTCGCCTCGCAACAGTCCACCTCGCCTCGCAACAGTCCACCTCGCCTCGCAACAGTCCACCTCACCTCACAACAGTCCACCTCACCTCACAACAGTCCACCTCACCTCACAACAGTCCACCTCACCTCACATCAGTCCACCTCGCCTCGCAACAGTCCACATCACCTCGCAACAGTCCACCTCACATCAGTCCACCTCGCCTCGCATCAGTCCACCTCACCTCACAACAGTCCACCTCACCTCGCAACAGTCCACCTCACCTCACATCAGTCCACCTCGCCTCGCAACAGTCCACCTCACCTCACATCAGTCCACCTCACATCAGTCCACCTCACCTCACAACAGTCCACCTCACCTCACAACAGTCCACCTCACCTCACAACAGTCCACCTCACCTCACAACAGTCCACCTCACCTCACAACAGTCCACCTCCCCTCACAACAGTCCACCTCACCTCACAACAGTCCACCTCACCTCGCAACAGTCCACCTCACCTCGCAACAGTCCACCTCACCTCACAACAGTCCACCTCACCTCACAACAGTGCACGTCACCTCAAAACAGTCCACCTCACCTCACAACAGTCCACCTCACCTCACAACAGTCCACCTCACCTCACAACAGTCCACCTCACCTCACAACAGTCCACCTCACCTCACAACAGTCCACCTCACCTCACAACAGTCCACCTCACCTCACAACAGTGCACGTCACCTCAAAACAGTCCACCTCGCCTCAGAACAGTGCACGTCACCTCAAAACAGTCCACCTCGCCTCAGAACAGTGCACGTCACCTCAAAACAGTCCACCTCGCCTTAGAACAGTTCACCTTGCCTTACATTGATATTGATATCTGTCTGTCTGTCTGTCTGTCTATCTATCTATCTATCTATCTATCTATCTATCTATCTATCTATCTATCTATCTATCTATCTGTCTGTCTGTCTGTCTGTCTGTCTGTCTGTCTGTCTGTCTGTCTGTCTGTCTGTCTGTCTGTCTATATCTATCTATGTCCTGGTTGACCTTCCCATAAAGTATCTATAGACAGACAGACGGAACAGACAGATAGATAGATAGATAAATAGTAGCTAAATAAATAGCCTATAATAATAATAAAACTTGATTTGTTAATTTATAAAAAATATATATAAAATAAATAAAATGTGGATCCATTTCTGTATATTTAGCTATTCGTCAGCCTACATTACTAATAATCAATAATAAAAAGATTTAAATGATAAAAATATTTCATTATTATTATTAATAATACTAATAATAATAAAAAAGAATATGTGAATTTCCCAAAAATAAAAAAAATGCCTTCATTATTCCGCAATCGATTATCGGAGTCGATCTCCTCCATACTTTTGTCTCCGATGATTTCCTTTGCTTGTGGAATATTATATTTGAATCTCATTTCTCTTTTCTTTTTTTTTTTTTTTTAAGAATTTTGGCGTCGGTCACAAAAATCTTCCATCGATAATAAAAGCACAAGATATATACGCGGGTATATATCTTGTGCTTTTATTATCGATGGAAGATTTTTGTGACCGACGCCAAAATTCTTAAAAAAAAAAAAAAAAGAAAAGAGAAATGATTTGTTTTGCGCCAGGAGTGCGTCGTCCGTCTTGAGCGTTTGCGGGGATTGCGGAGACAAGGATTGGCGCGCTGCGATAAAACAGCTTGTATTTCCATCATAAAGCTTTCTCTTCAGACTCTTCCGGAAATATATGTGGGCATTGCGATGATTTAGATGGCGCTCCCCGCTAAGCGAATGTCGGTTCGATACGAATTGGAGTAGTCGCGTTTTCCCGCGGCCCGGGAAATAAAATAAAATAAAAAATGTTGTTTTAAATTCAACAGCAAATGTTTTGAAGGACAATAAAAAAAAAATGAAATGCAGCACAACAGAAAAATCATTGCCGGGATTATTTATTATCATGGATTTTTTTTTATATATATATATATATTATAACTTAACCCTTTCTTCTAAAATCAGAAAAGAGCTTACAGAGAAGACCGGACAAGATGGACCTTAACCACTTCAGCCCCGGACCATTATGCAGGTTAAGGACCGGGGCCCCTTTTTGCGATTCGGCGCTGCGTCGATTTAACTGACAATCGCGCGGTCATGCGACGCAGGTCCCAAACAAAACTGGCGTCCTTTTCCCCCCCCACAAATAGAGCTTTCTTTTGGTGGTATTTGATCACCTCTGCGGTTTTTATTTGTTGCGCTATAAACAAAAATAGAGCGACAATTTTGAAAAAAAATCTATATTTTTTACTTTTTTCTATAATAAATATCCCCAAAAATATATAAAAAAAACTTTAGGCCGATACGTATTCTTCTACATATTTTTGGTAGAAAAAAAAATCGCAATAAGCGTTTAACGTTTGGTTTGCGCAAAATTTATAGCGTTTACAAAATAGGGGATAGTTTTAATTTTTTTTTTTTTACTACTATCAGCGATTTTTTTCGTGACTGCGACATTACGGCGGACACATCGGACAATTTTGACACACTTTTGGGACCGTTGTCATTTTCACAGCGAAAAGTGCTATAAAAATGCTCTGATTACTGTGAAAATTACAATTGCAGTTTAGGAGTTAACTACTAGTGGGTGCTGAAGAGGTTAAGTGTGACCTCATGTGTCTTTCTAACTGTAGGGGGCGGGGCTGGGCGTGTGACGTCACTGTCGTCTTTCCCTATATCAGGGAACAGACGATCACTGCCACTGCCACTGTGAAGAACAGGGAAGGTTTGTTTATACTCACCTCTCCCCGATCTTCAGCTCCTGTGACCAATCACGGGACTCCGGCGGCGATCGGTCCCACGGCCACGGAGCTTCGGACCGGGTGGTGGGCGCGCGCAACCCACGGCTGGGCACTTAAAGAGGACGTACCCTTATGTGATTGTGCCCAGCCGTGCCATTCTGCCGACGTAAATGTGCAGGAGGAGGTCCTTAAGTGGTTAAAGTGGAACTAAGGCACAGGGCAATTTGCATCAGGGTGACCACAATTCCAAATTACCATTCAGGGACACCCTCCCCCTTCCCACAAATCAGCTTGTAGTGTGACGAATCGCAGCACAGTGATTGGACACAAGAGGCGGGATTTATCATTTCTATCACAAGCAGGGGGCGGGGATTGTGCTTCTGCAGGACAAGTACTATCAGTGAGTAAAGCGGTGATGTGGTGGCCTTTTTCGGGGGCATCAGATTGGCCCGGGGGGGGGGGGGGCTGTGTCAGTTTCATTCCGGGACACTGTATTGTCCTGTAATAAAGGTACCCGGGACAGACTTGCAAACCCGGGCCATCCGGGACACATGGTCATCCTAGTTTGCATTGATGGGCACTGGTGAGGCTGCATTGAGGGGCACTGGTGAGGCTGTGCTGATGGGCACTGAGGCTTTACTGATGGGCACTAATGAGGCTTCACTGATGGGCACTGATAGGCACCGATAAGGTGGCACTGATGGGCACCGATAAGGTGGCACTGGTGGGCAATGATAGGTGGCACTGGTGGGCACTGATAGGCGGCACTGGTGGGCACTAAGAGGTGGCACTGATGAGTAGAACTGAAGTGCATTGTTGGGTGGCACTGGTAGGCTACACTGGTAGGCACCGATGAGCTGCACTGATGGGCACCGATAAGGCGGCACTGGTGGTCACTGGTGGGCACTGAAGGGCATTGTTAGGTGGCACTGGTGGGCACTGAGAAGTGGCACTTAAATGTGGCATTGATAGGTGGTAGTCATGGGCATTGACGGGTGGCAGTGATGGGCACGGATGGAAGGCAGTAATGGGCACTGATGGGTGGCAGTAATGGGCACTGATAGGCAGCACTGCTAGGTGGCACTGATGAGGCATTAATAGGTGGCACTCATGGGCATTGATGGCACTGGTGGACACTTGCAGGTGGCACTAGCAGGGAGTACTGGCAGGTGGTAATTGTGGGCACAGAGGAGGCAGATGTGCCTCTTTCCTCTTCGGGACTGATGTCCCTTTCACATAAGCTAGTGATCGGCTGTGAGCATGAGAAGAAAAAAATGCAAGGGGGGCGTGAGCGCCGCCGGTGGCAAGTGCATGCCCACGTGGTGGCAAATTTAAAGGGACGTATGTATACGCCCATTTGCCTGTCCGTGCCATTCTGCCGACCTAAAAAAAGTGCGCGCGGCGGTCGGCAAGTGGTTAATAAGTTAGGCAAATCTAAAAGAAAAAGTTTGTGTGTTGGGGAGACTCTTTAACCCTCTCCGGCGTGTTTCGTCCTTTTGACGTTTTGGCTACAAATCCACTTTTATATCATCAGAATCCCAACAATAAAAAAATCCGCTTGACGTCGTATCTCCAGACCTTTCCTTCCCCGCCCCCCTCAGTCATTAACTTTCTGCTTCCTCTACGGGCCGGTCAAGTGGCTGTCACTCTGGAGGGACAGAAAATCAGCTTGTGCCCCAATCTCGCCGAGACAGTGACATTTACTCAGAGTAAATCTCCGCGCAGATTGGCTCGGCGTCAGAGCTGACATTTTCCCAGCCACACTTGTAACCGGCGTCTGATGATAAGGTCCGGGATCTTCCCGGGAAATTGGTCAAATATCATTTTTTTTTTAAACTTAATAGATATTCTATTTACTCTTCTTTCTCTTTTCCTGTAATGTACAAAGAAATACATTAAGGAGACGTCTCACGCGACGCGCTGGAGCGGAGATACGGCGATTTCCGATTTCTTTTATCAAATGGGATGAAGGATTCGGGAGAAACGAAATGCAATATATACTCTGCACTGTATTATATACACTACACTGACAGCACTATACTATATATACTACACCGACTGTACTATATACTCTGCACTGTATTATATATACTACACTGACTGCACTATATACTCTGCACTGTATTATATATATACTACACTGACTGCACTATATACTCTGCACTGTATTATATATATACTACACCGACTGCACTATATACTCTGCACTGTATTATATATATACTACACTGACTGCACTATATACTCTGCACTGTATTATATATACTACACTGACTGTACTATATACTCTGCACTGTATTATATATACTACACTGACTGTACTGTATACTCTGCACTGTATTATATATACTACACTGACTGTACTATATACTCTGCACTGTATTATATATACTACACTGACTGTACTATATACTCTGCACTGTATTATATATACTACACTGACTGCACTATATACTCTGCACTGTATTATATATACTACACTGACTGTACTATATACTCTGCACTGTATTATATATACTACACTGACTGTACTGTATACTCTGCACTGTATTATATATACTACACTGACTGTACTATATACTCTGCACTGTATTATATATACTACACTGACTGTACTATATACTCTGCACTGTATTATATATACTACACTGACTGCACTGTATACTCTGCACTGTATTATATATACTACACTGACTGTACTATATACTCTGCACTGTATTATATATACTACACTGACTGCACTATATACTCTGCACTGTATTATATATATACTACACTGACTGTACTATATACTCTGCACTGTATTATATATATACTACACTGACTGCACTGTATACTCTGCACTGTATTATATATACTACACTGACTGTACTATATACTCTGCACTGTATTATATATACTACACTGACTGCACTGTATACTCTGCACTGTATTATATATACTACACTGACTGTACTATATACTCTGCACTGTATTATATATATACTACACTGACTGTACTATATACTCTGCACTGTATTATATATACTACACCGACTGCACTATATACTCTGCACTGTATTATATATACTACACCGACTGTACTATATACTCTGCACTGTATTATATATATACTACACTGACTGTACTATATACTCTGCACTGTATTATATATACTACACCGACTGCACTATATACTCTGCACTGTATTATATATACTACACCGACTGCACTATATACTCTGCACTGTATTATATATATACTACACTGACTGCACTATATACTCTGCACTGTATTATATATACTACACTGACTGCACTGTATACTCTGCACTGTATTATATATATACTACACCGACTGCACTATATACTCTGCACTGTATTATATATACTACACTGACTGCACTATATACTCTGCACTGTATTATATATATACTACACCGACTGCACTATATACTCTGCACTGTATTATATATACTACACTGACTGCTCTATATACTCTGCACTGTATTATATATACTACACCGACTGCACTATATACTCTGCACTGTATTATATACACTACACTGACTGCACTATATACTCTGCACTGTATTATATATACTACACTGACTGTACTATATACTCTGCACTGTATTATATATACTACACTGACTGCACTATATACACTGCACTGTATTATATATATACTACACCGACTGTACTATATACTCTGCACTGTATTATATATATACTACACTGACTGCACTATATACTCTGCACTGTATTATATATATACTACACTGACTGCACTATATACTCTGCACTGTATTATATATATATACTGACTGCACTATATACTCTGCACTGTATTATATATATACTACACTGACTGTACTATATACTCTGCACTGTATTATATACACTACACTGACTGTACTATATACTCTGCACTGTATTATATATACTACACTGACTGTACTATATACTCTGCACTGTATTATATATACTACACTGACTGTACTATATACTCTGCACTGTATTATATATATACTACACTGACTGTACTATATACTCTGCACTGTATTATATATATACTACACCGACTGTACTATATACTCTGCACTGTATTATATATATACTACACCGACTGTACTATATACTCTGCACTGTATTATATATATACTACACCGACTGCACTATATACTCTGCACTGTATTATATATACTACACCGACTGTACTATATACTCTGCACTGTATTATATATACTACACCGACTGTACTATATACTCTGCACTGTATTATATATACTACACCGACTGTACTATATACTCTCCACTGTATTATATATACTACACCGACTGTACTATATACTCTGCACTGTATTATATATACTACACTGACTGTACTATATACTCTGCACTGTATTATATATACTACACCGACTGTACTATATACTCTGCACTGTATTATATATATACTACACTGACTGCACTATATACTCTGCACTGTATTATATATACTACACTGACTGCACTATATACTCTGCACTGTATTATATACACTACACTGACTGCACTATATACTCTGCACTGTATTATATATATACTACACCGACTGTACTATATACTCTGCACTGTATTATATATACTACACTGACTGCACTATATACTCTGCACTGTATTATATATACTACACCGACTGCACTATATACTCTGCACTGTATTATATACACTACACTGACTGCACTATATACTCTGCACTGTATTATATATACTACACCGACTGCACTATATACTCTGCACTGTATTATATACACTACACTGACTGCACTATATACTCTGCACTGTATTATATATACTACACCGACTGCACTATATACTCTGCACTGTATTATATATATACTACACTGACTGTACTATATACTCTGCACTGTATTATATATATATATACTGACTGCACTATATACTCTGCACTGTATTATATACACTACACAGACTGCACTATATACTCTGCACTGTATTATATATATACTACACTGACTGCACTATATACTCTGCACTGTATTATATATACTACACTGACTGCACTATATACTCTGCACTGTATTATATATACTACACTGACTGTACTATATACTCTGCACTGTATTATATATACTACACTGACTGTACTGTATACTCTGCACTGTATTATATATACTACACTGACTGTACTATATACTCTGCACTGTATTATATATACTACACTGACTGTACTATATACTCTGCACTGTATTATATATACTACACTGACTGCACTGTATACTCTGCACTGTATTATATATACTACACTGACTGTACTATATACTCTGCACTGTATTATATATACTACACTGACTGCACTATATACTCTGCACTGTATTATATATATACTACACTGACTGTACTATATACTCTGCACTGTATTATATATATACTACACTGACTGCACTGTATACTCTGCACTGTATTATATATACTACACTGACTGTACTATATACTCTGCACTGTATTATATATACTACACTGACTGCACTGTATACTCTGCACTGTATTATATATACTACACCGACTGCACTATATACTCTGCACTGTATTATATATACTACACTGACTGCACTATATACTCTGCACTGTATTATATATATACTACACTGACTGTACTATATACTCTGCACTGTATTATATATATACTACACTGACTGCACTGTATACTCTGCACTGTATTATATATACTACACTGACTGTACTATATACTCTGCACTGTATTATATATACTACACTGACTGCACTGTATACTCTGCACTGTATTATATATACTACACTGACTGTACTATATACTCTGCACTGTATTTATATATACTACACTGACTGTACTATATACTCTGCACTGTATTATATATACTACACCGACTGCACTATATACTCTGCACTGTATTATATATACTACACCGACTGTACTATATACTCTGCACTGTATTATATATATACTACACTGACTGTACTATATACTCTGCACTGTATTATATATACTACACCGACTGCACTATATACTCTGCACTGTATTATATATACTACACCGACTGCACTATATACTCTGCACTGTATTATATATATACTACACTGACTGCACTATATACTCTGCACTGTATTATATATACTACACTGACTGCACTGTATACTCTGCACTGTATTATATATATACTACACCGACTGCACTATATACTCTGCACTGTATTATATATACTACACTGACTGCACTATATACTCTGCACTGTATTATATATATACTACACCGACTGCACTATATACTCTGCACTGTATTATATATACTACACTGACTGCACTATATACTCTGCACTGTATTATATACACTACACTGACTGCACTATATACTCTGCACTGTATTATATATACTACACTGACTGTACTATATACTCTGCACTGTATTATATATATACTACACTGACTGCACTATATACACTGCACTGTATTATATATATACTACACCGACTGTACTATATACTCTGCACTGTATTATATATATACTACACTGACTGCACTATATACTCTGCACTGTATTATATATATACTACACTGACTGCACTATATACTCTGCACTGTATTATATACACTACACTGACTGCACTATATACTGTGCACTGTATTATATATATATACTGACTGCACTATATACTCTGCACTGTATTATATATATACTACACTGACTGTACTATATACTCTGCACTGTATTATATACACTACACTGACTGTACTATATACTCTGCACTGTATTATATATACTACACTGACTGCACTATATACTCTGCACTGTATTATATATATACTACACTGACTGTACTATATACTCTGCACTGTATTATATATACTACACTGACTGTACTATATACTCTGCACTGTATTATATATACTACACTGACTGTACTATATACTCTGCACTGTATTATATATATACTACACTGACTGTACTATATACTCTGCACTGTATTATATATATACTACACCGACTGTACTATATACTCTGCACTGTATTATATATATACTACACCGACTGTACTATATACTCTGCACTGTATTATATATATACTACACCGACTGCACTATATACTCTGCACTGTATTATATATACTACACCGACTGTACTATATACTCTGCACTGTATTATATATACTACACCGACTGTACTATATACTCTGCACTGTATTATATATACTACACCGACTGTACTATATACTCTGCACTGTATTATATATACTACACCGACTGTACTATATACTCTGCACTGTATTATATATATACTACACTGACTGCACTATATACTCTGCACTGTATTATATACACTACACTGACTGCACTATATACTCTGCACTGTATTATATATATACTACACCGACTGTACTATATACTCTGCACTGTATTATATATACTACACTGACTGCACTATATACTCTGCACTGTATTATATATACTACACCGACTGCACTATATACTCTGCACTGTATTATATACACTACACTGACTGCACTATATACTCTGCACTGTATTATATATACTACACCGACTGCACTATATACTCTGCACTGTATTATATATATACTACACTGACTGTACTATATACTCTGCACTGTATTATATATATATATACTGACTGCACTATATACTCTGCACTGTATTATATACACTACACAGACTGCACTATATACTCTGCACTGTATTATATATACTACACCGACTGCACTATATACTCTGCACTGTATTATATATACTACACGGACTGTACTATATACTCTGCACTGTATTATATATACTACACTGACTGCACTATATACTCTGCACTGTATTATATATATACTACACTGACTGTACTATATACTCTGCACTGTATTATATATATACTACACTGACTGCACTATATACTCTGCACTGTATTATATATACTACACCGACTGCACTATATACTCTGCACTGTATTATATATATACTACACCGACTGCACTATATACTCTGCACTGTATTATATATACTACACCGACTGCACTATATACTCTGCACTGTATTATATATACTACACCGACTGCACTATATACTCTGCACTGTATTATATATATACTACACTGACTGCACTATATACTCTGCACTGTATTATATATATACTACACCGACTGTACTATATACTCTGCACTGTATTATATATATATACTGACTGCACTATATACTCTGCACTGTATTATATATATACTACACTGACTGTACTATATACTCTGCACTGTATTATATATACTACACTGACTGTACTATATACTCTGCACTGTATTATATATATACTACACGGACTGTACTATATACTCTGCACTGTATTATATATATACTACACGGACTGTACTATATACTCTGCACTGTATTATATATATATTACACCGACTGCACTATATACTCTGCACTGTATTATATATATACTACACTGACTGCACTATATACTCTGCACTGTATTATATATACTACACTGACTGCACTATATACTCTGCACTGTATTATATATATACTACACCGACTGCACTATATACTCTGCACTGTATTATATATACTACACGGACTGTACTATATACTCTGCACTGTATTATATATATACTACACCGACTGCACTATATACTCTGCACTGTATTATATATATACTACACCGACTGTACTATATACTCTGCACTGTATTATATATACTACACTGACTGTACTATATACTCTGCACTGTATTATATATATACTACACTGAGGGGAAAAAATGTTTTATATATTTTTGGGGATATTTATTATAGCAAAAAGTAAAAAATATTACTAGAGGTGCTTTGTGGACACAATATCATATACAGGTCTGGCGTATATATAATTCATCTGTACGCGAGGAGCGCGGCGCGTCTCGTATTTCTTCTTCCTGGATGGAGATGTCTTGTTACTTTGTAATTGAATTCACTTGTTATTTCATCTTCAATAATAATGTTTACAATGTATCTTTGTTCAAAACGTGCGTTTTATATTTTTCACTTTTAATTAATGGATATATACGACCTTTGCTATCGGACAAAAGTAATACATATATATAAAGTGACATTTGTTACATTTCCAAGCTGGATTTATTATTATTACTTTTATTACTATTATTATTTCGTTTTGTATGTAAGAAATTATTATTATTATTTTTTAAATGCTGAGCCTTTGGCTAAAGTCTATGTCAGATTTTCTTAAACTTCTTACTACGGAATTTTAGACATGTGCAGAATGAAACAAACATGTGTTGAGTTTCATTTTGTTTCAATTCGTTACTTACATAAACATGTTTAGTTACATTTCTTTAACCACTTCCGGACCGCCGCACGCCGGGATACGTCGGCTGTTTGAAGACGGATATCTTTGTTATGGCAGCAGCTAGCTACCATATCCTCCTCTTCAGCAAGCGGTTCCCGATGATGGTGGTCTCTGTGGCGGATTCCCTGCGAGATCACTTTTGTCGATGGAGGGAGAGCCGCTTACCGGAGCCGTCGGCAACAGAGGAGACGATCGGGTCCTCTTGCTGGCTGGGTATGGAGACAAGTGAGGGGAGGATCCCCCCCCGCCGCTCTCCCGTGCATTTTGCTGCTTACCGGAGCCATCGGCAATGGCGGAGGCGGTTGAGTCCTTCTGGTGGCTGGGTATGGAGACGAGTGAGGGCAAGATGCCCCCCGCCGCTCTCCCATGCCCTCCGCCACTTACCGGAGCCATCGGCAATGGTGGAGGCGGTTGGGTCCTTCTGGTGGCTGGGTATGGAGACGAGTGAGGGAAAGATGCCCCCCCCGCCGCTCTCCCATGCCCTACGCCACTTACCGGAGCCATCGGCAATGGTGGAGGCGGTTGGGTCCTTCTGGTGGCTGGGTATGGAGACGAGTGAGGGCAAGATGCCCCCCGCCGCTCTCCCATGCCCTCCGCCACTTACCGGAGCCATCGGCAATGGTGGAGGCGGTTGGGTCCTTCTGGTGGCTGGGTATGGAGACGAGTGAGGGAAAGATGCCCCCCCCCGCCGCTCTCCCATGCCCTACGCCACTTACCGGAGCCATCGGCAATGGTGGAGGTGGTTGGATACTTCTGGTGGCTGGGTATGGAGATTAGTTAGGGGAAGATGCCCCCCCACGCCGTTTTCCCTTCCCCTTTCTGCCGCTTGCCGGAGTCGCTGGCAACAGCGAAGGCGATCGGGTCCTCCTTGCTGGCTGGGTATGGAGACAAGTAAGAGGAAGATGGCCCCCCGGCCGCTCTCCCATGCCCTTTGCTGCTTACCGGAGCCGTCGGCAACGGCGGAGGCAGTTGGGTCCTTTTGGTGGCTGGGTATGGAGACGAGTGAGGGGAGGATGCCCCCCCTTTCCCATTACCCTTCCCCTTTCCCATCCGTCTCCCGTGAGGGGGTCGACGCCTTCCCTTCCTCTCTTATGACGGGGTCGCCACCTTCCCATCCATCTCCCATGGGAGGTCTCTACCTTCCTTTCTTTCTCTCCATGGGGGGGGGGTCGCCACCTTCCCATATCCAAAAATCTTTTCTCCCATGGGGGGGTCTTGCCACCTTCCCCATCCTCCCCATGGGGGGTCTCTGCCTTACCATCCGTTCCCATTGGGGGGGGTCACTGCCACCTTCACCCCGCCTCCATGGGGGGGTCTCTGCCTTCCCATCAGTCTCCATTGGGGGGGGTCGCCACCTTCCCATCAGTCTCCCAAATGGGGGGTCGCTGCCTTCCCATCCATTTCCCATGGGGGGATCGCCACCTTCCCATAAGTCTCCCATTGGGGGGTCTCTGCCTTCCCATCCGCCTCCTATGGGGGGGTCGCCGCCTTCCCATCTGTCTCCCATGGGCGGGTCGCCGCCTTCCCATCTGTCTCCCATGGGCGGGTCGCCACATTCCCATCTGTCCCCCATGGGGGGGGGGGTCGTCGCCTTCCTATCCGTCTCCCGTGAGGGGGTCAACGCCTTCCCATCCGTCTCTCATGGGGGGGTCGCTGCCTTCCCATCCATTTCCCATGGGGTGTCGCTGCCTTCCCATCCGTTTCCCATGGGAGGGTCACCACCTTCCCATACTTCTCCCATGGGGAAGGTCGCCACCTTCCTATCAGTATTTCATGGGGGGTCTCCGCTTTCCCATCCATCTCCCATGGGAGGGGTTACCGCCTTCCCATCCATCTCCAATGGGAGGGGTTACCGCCTTTCCATCCATCTCCCATGGGGGGGTCACCGCCCTTCCCATCCATCTCCCGTGGGAGGGGTCGCCACCTTCCCATTCGTCTCCCATGAGGGGGTTGCCACCTTCCCATTTATCTTCCATGGGGGGTCATCACCTTCCCAACCATCTCCCATGTGGGGGGGGGGTCACCGCCTTCCCATCCGTCTCCCATGGGGTGAAGTCACTGCCTTCCCATCCGTCTCCCATTGGAGGGGTCACCACCTTCCCATACGTCTCCCATGGGGGGGAGTCGCTGCCTTCCCATCAGAATCCCATGGGGGGATCACCGCCTTCCCCTCCATCTCACATGGGGGGAGTTGCCACCTCCCCATCCGTTTCCCCTGGGGGGGCGCCACCTTCGCATAAGTCTCCCATGGGGGGGAGTCGCTGCCTTTCCATCAGTATCCCATGGGGGGGATCACCGCTTTCCCCTCCATCTCACATGGGGGGAGTTGCCGCCTCCCCATCCGTTTCCCACGGGGGGGGGGGGGGGGTCGCCACCTTTCCATCTCCGTCTCAGATTTGAAAATAAAATAAAAATAGAAATAAGAAAAAAAAAATGAAAGAAACACAGAAGTTTTAAAAATAAAAATAAATGCACTTTGAAGGTGAAGAGAGCGACTGTCGCCGTTGTTTTGTTACAAGCCTATTGAGTCGAACTTTTCTGCCGTCTTTTGTGTTCTTTTTATTGAGACGGAGGCGATTCCTCTGCGGTTTTCTCGGCAGCGGCAGCGGCGGCTGTCTGTAACCTCGGCGGTGTCGCCGGGGTCTGGGAATAGTTTTCAAGCTCCTGATCTGGCAGCAATTCTTACCTGTGTGTAGCTGTGAATTATTGGCACAATAAGAAACGCGTCGGGCCAGCTCCTTCTCATCAGGCCTCTCCTAATTACCTCGACTTATTTGAAGTGAAATTTTTACAGCCGAAGGGCGAGAAAACATTAGAAAAGCTCGGCGGATGTGATCTGCCAGCTCAGGAAAGAACCCCGTGGCTTTGCTGTCCCTGTATTTTTAATAAACTCGGTTACCTTACAGAGCACTAATACAAAAGAATAAAAAAATAAAAGTTTATTTTGAGACACAGAAAAAAAAAAGAAAGTACGTTTTCAGATGACATGAAAAAAGTTTAATTTGTAACACTTTGGTGTGTCTTTGAAAACTGAAACTTTGTGGTGAAAAGAAAGAAAATGGAGGAGAAAAGCATAAAAAAAAAAATAATAATAAAAAAAATCCAAAAAATAATAATTAACCACTTGGCTGGCCAGAGTACTTTTTGCGATTCGGCACTGCGTCGCTTCAACTGGCAATTGCGCGGTCGTGCGACGCGGCTCCCAAACAAAATCGGCATCCTTTTTTCCCCACAAATAGAGCTTTCTTTTAGTGGTATTTGATCCCCTCTGCGGTTTTTATTTTTTGCTCTATAAACAAAAATAGAGCCACAATTTTAGAAAAAAAAACAATATTTTTTACTCTTTGCTCTAATAAAAATCCTCCAAAAAAGCTCTAAAAAAAAAAAATTTCCCTCAGTTTAGGCCGATACGTATTCTTCTACATATTATTGGTAAAAAAAAATCGCAATAAGCGTTTATCGGTTGGTTTGCGCAAAATTTATAGCGTTTGCAAAAATAGGGATAGTTTTATGGCATTTTTATTTTTATTTTATTTTTTTTACTGCTAATGGCGGCAATCAGCAATTTTTTTTCGTGATTGCGCCATTATGGCGGACACATCGGACACTTTTGACACATTTTTGGGACCATTGTCATTTTCACAGCGTACAGTGCTATAAAAATGCACGGATTACTGTGAAAATTACAATTGCAGTTTACCACTGGGGGGCGCTGAAGGGGAGACTCCGGCGGCGATCGGGTCACGGAGCTTCGGACTTCGCCCACGACCCACGGCTGGGCATTTAACAATCACATACAGGTACGTGATTGTGCCCAGCCGTGCCATTCTGCCGACGTATATCGGCGTTAGGCGCTCCTTAAGTGGTTAACCACTTGTCATCTGCCCACCGTCAAATGACGGCGGGCAGACGACTCCATTATCCTGACATCACGTCATATGACGTGATGTCCCTTTAAAGCCGCGGGGATCCCGTGCGAGTGCCCGGCGGCAACGATCGCCGCCGGGCACACGCGATTGCCCAGTAACTGAGCGGGGACGTGGAGCTCTGTGTGTAAACACAGAGCTGCACGTCCCTGTCAGGGAGAGAGGAGATCGATTGTGTCCCTTGTACATAGGGACACAATCGGTCACCTCCCCCAGTCACCCCCCCTCCCCCCACAGTTAGAACACTCATAGGACATACATTTAACCCCTTCCCCGCCCCCTAGTGGTTAACCCCTTCACTGCCAGTCACATTTATACAGTTATCAATGCATATTTATAGCACTGTTCACTGTATAAATGTAAATGGTCCCAAAAATGTCAGAAAAGTGTCCGAATTGTCCGCCATAACGTCGCAGTCCCAATAAAAAAATCGCAGATCGCCGCCATTAATAGTAAAAAAAAAAAAATGCCATAAACTATCCCCTATTTTGTAAACGCTATAAATTTTGCGCAAACCAATCGATAAACGCTTATTGCATTTTTTTTTTTTACCAAAAATAGGTAGAAGAATACGTATCGGCCTAAACTGAGGGAAAAAATATTTTTTTTATATATTTTTGGGGTTATTTATTATAGCAAAATGGAAAAAATATTGCATTTTTTTAAAAATTGTCGCTCTATTTTGGTTTGTAGCGCAAAAAATAAAAACCGCAGAGGTGATCAAATACCACCAAAAGAAAGCTCTATTTGTGGGGAAAAAAGGACGCCAATTTTGTTTGGGAGCCACGTCGCACGACCGCGCAATCGTCGGTTAAAGCGCCGCAGCGCCGAATCACAAAAAGTGCTCTGGTCTTTGACCAGCAATATGGTTCCGGGGGTTAAGTGGTTAAAGAACTTTCGCATTAAACCTTTCATCACTGTGGGGGTCATATATATGCTTATGTGCCCCTGCGGCCTACAATATGTAGGTAGGACTAAACGTCCCCTGCATATACGTTTTTGAATGGGCATATAGCTAACATTCGAACTGGCTTTACTGAACATTCGGTGTCGAAGCATTATTTGACAACCCACAACAAAGACCCTAACAATACCGTTTTTTTTTTTTTTAGGTATAGACAAATTTAATGCGCACTGGAGAGGGAGTGGTCTCGTGATCTTGGATTCACAAAATAAAATGTTACACTCCTTACGCCCTCAATATTGAGGTGGATGTGAATTGCTTTATAGACAACTCATGATTTAATGTAGCAACAGGAATGATTATGCGTTGTTATTGTTTGTATTTTTCTGTATGATTTCTTCTTTGTTGAATATCTATTTGATACCAATCCGTTATGTTTGGGTGTGTTCCTATGTATACACATGCACGCATATGGATGAATATTGCTGCCCTACTTGCTATAATTGTCCTAAACGCCAATGCAGGTTGAAGCGGTTTTTATTTATTAGTTATCATTTGCATTAGGGTTGTCCCGATACCGATACTAGTATCGGTATCGGGACCGATGCCGAGTATTTGCGGGAGTACTTGCACTCCCGCAAATACCCCCGATACTAAAATAGAATACTCCCCCCCCCCCCCCCCTATTGCAGCGATGTCCTGTCCCTCATACTTGTAGATATGATGCCGCCGCTGCCGCATACCGCCGTTAATCCCCCTTCATTATAGCTAATGCGCATTACAAGCTTTCATTTTGAATACTTGAAATGCCCGTGCCGCCGTGTATAGACACTCCCCTTCTTGGGATTGGATGGATCTGTTCAATCCCGAGCAAGGGGGAGTGTCTATGCACGAATCCGCGTATAGACACTCCCCCTTGCGTGGGATTGGACGGATCCCTCCAATCCCGAGAAGGGGAGTGTCATTTCAAATTACGCGCGTCTTCTAGCTACTCGAAATCCTCCAACCATGAATAGACGGCTGCGGGCTTCAATCCGACTGGATTACGTGTTCGTACGCCTTCGGATCGACGCTGCAATAAAATTGCGGCCGCTGGGTGGACTTCCCGTCGTTTTCCGCGTCGGGGTATGCCAATGAGCTTTTGCCGGCGATCCCCGAAATGACGATCTTCAATCGCAATCTCTTACGGCACCTTTAGTCACCTTTTTTTTTTTGCGTGACACTACACCAGCTTTTTGCTGCTCTAATATCAGACAGCCCACGTTAAGTACGGCCGTCGTTCCCGCGTCGAATTTCTACGTTTTCCGACGTCTTTTATTATTTTTTAACGTAAGTCGTCCGGGAATAGGAATGTCCGTAAACGACGCTACTCGAACCACGAATGACGTAACGACGTGATTTCGCGGCGGGAAATTTCTGAACGGAGCATGCGCAGTTCGATCGCCGCGGGGACGCGCTTAATTTAAACGCTTCACGCCCCCCAATCGCGGATTTCTATTACGCGGCGAGAAATAGACTACGCCGCCGTAGGGTACGGGCAAAAATCTACCAGGATTCGGTGTAGAGCCTGGTGAAATATGGCGGCGTAGAGTATTTCGATTACGCAGCGCAATATTAAGTGGATCTGAATCTGGTCCTGAATTTTTTTATTAGTAAATATCTTTTTTTTCTTTTATTATTATTATTAGTAGTAATTAAAAAAAATGGGGGGGAAAAAACATATACATTTATATATGTGTGTGTGTGTCATTTTTTTTTCCCATTCCTAAAGATAGCGGGAGTTTCAGTATATTAGAAGTTTGGAAGTTGCCCGGGAACTGTAAAAGTAAAGGCGCCCTTTAAAAGATAATCTGGGTTGTGGCGGTTTTGTGTCTCCGCCGGTAATGGCGGTAATAGCTGGCTGCGAGTGAAGATGGAGAAATATACTTTTATTATCCTGTTTAGCATATAGAAGACATTTTTCTTATAAAACATATTTCATTTGGGTGTCAAGTAAATGATCTTTGTGATAATTCCCGCGGGGAGATGTCTATCCGGCCTCGGAGTCTCGAAGATTCTAAAAAAGAAAAAAAAAAAAAGAAAAAGCGCGCCAAGATTTTATGAAGATGGAAGTAAAAGGTTTATTGTGACATCATAAAAGTAACAGTTAAATACGGAGCGGAGGAGACTGTACACACAGGAGAGCATTAGGAAAAAATAACATTAACCCTTTACGGGGGTCCACTCCTCACCATGAGGGGTCCCGGCCCCGAGAGATTTTAATTTTCAGCATTTTATTTGCTTTTTTTATTTTTTTCATAAATTTTCCGAAATGTAGGAATGAAGATACACATTTTATTTTCTATGTTTGCCAACTTTTTGGAAAGGACTTTTAAATCTGTAGGTGTTTTTTTTATTTTTTTATCCTATTATTATTATTATTATTATTATTATTATTAATAATAATAGGATAAAATACAAATAAAAAAAAAAAAAAAATATTTGTATTATTTTTATCTTATTAATAATAATAATATTAATAGTAATATTAACCACTTGACCCCCAGACCATATTGCTTCCCAATGACCAGAGCACTTTTTGCGATTCGGCGCCGCGTCGCTTTAACTGACAATTGCGCGGTCGTGCGACGCGGCTCCCAAACAAAATTGGCGTCCTTTTTTTTTCCCCCACAAATAGAGATTTCTTCTGGTGGTATTGGATCACCTCTGCGTTTTTTTATTTTTTGCGCTATAAACGAAAATACAGCGACGATTTTGAAAAAAATTCAATATTTTTTACTTTTTGCTGTAATAAATATCCCCCAAAAATATATAAGAAACTTTTTTTTTTCCTCAGTTTAGGCCGATACGTATTCTTCTACCTATTTTTTGTAAAAAAAAAAATCATAATACGCGTTTATTGATTGGTTTGCGCAAAATTTATAGCGTTTACAAAATAGGGGGTAGTTTTATGGCATAATATTATTATTTTTATTTTTTTTATTATTATTATTATGTTTATTATTATTAGTATTTTGAAGCTTTGAAAAAAAAAACGTTTTTCTTTGTGTTTCAAAACTTTGTAAATAAGTAAGTTTTCTCCTTCACTCATGGGCACTGATGAGGTGGCACTTATATGCAGCACCAGGGCCGCCATCAGGAATTTTGGGGCCCCTTACACAGCTTCAGGCATGGGCCCCCTGGAGCAGAGAACCGGGGGGGGGGGTGCCGCATGAAATTGAGAAGCGGGGGGGGGGGGGGGGCTGCTGCCGCGAATTGAGAAGCGGGGGGGGCCCCTTTACGAAAATAAGAAATAAAGAAAAATATATATAATAAAGGGGGGTAGCCATCCGGGGCCCTGGGACCTCTGTGTCCTTTAATATAAAGAAAAAAAAGAGAAAATATAATATATATATATATATATATATATATATTTTTTTTTAAAAAGGGTGGTTGCCAACTGTGGCCCCGGGGACGTTATTTTTTTTTTTATAAAAGGAAATTACAAAAAAAAGGGGCTTTCCATTCGGGACCTCTGGGCCCTTTAATAAAAAGAAACCTCTGGGCCCTTTAAAAAAAAAAGAAAGAAAGAAAAAAATATATATATAAAAAAATAAATAAACATTTATATATATAAAAAAAAGGGGTTGCCTTCCAGGGCCCTGGGGACCTCTGGGCCCTTTAATTAAAAAAAATATATAAAAAAAATATATAAACAAAAATAAAAAATACAATTATAAAAAAAGGGGGTTTGACACATGGGGCCCTGGGGACCTCTGAGCCCTTTAATAAAAATACATCTATATATTAAAAAAAAAAGAAATAAAATATAAAAAAGTAAAAAAAAAATTATAAAAAAAGGGGGGTTGTCATCTGGGGCCCTGGGGATCTCCAGGTCCCTGTGGACCTCCGGACCTCTAAAAAAATAAAAGAAAAAAAATTGGCCATTTAATAAAAAATAAAAGAAAAATATATTAAAAAAATATATTTTTTTATAAAATAATATATTTTTTATAAAAAAATAAATAAAAAAAAGAGGGGGTTGCCATCTGGGGCCCTGGTGGCCTACGGGCCCCTAGACCCCTAAAAAAATGGCCCTTTAATAAAAAATAAATAAAATAAAAATATATTAAAAAATCTATATAATTTTTAATAGAAAATAAATAAAAAAAAGGGGGGTTGCCATCCGGTGCCCTGGGGGCCTCCGGGCCCCTGTGGACCTCTAAAAAAATAAAAGAAAAAAAATGTCCCTTTAATAAAAAATAAAATAAAAATATATTAAAAAATATATTTTTTTATAACAAAATATATTTTTTTATAAAAAAAAATAAAGAAAAGAAAGGGCTTGCCATCTGGGGCCCTGGTGGCCTCTGGGCCCCTGGGGACCTCTAAAAAAATAAAAGAAAAAAAAATGGCCCTTTAATATAAAAATAATAAAAAAATATATTAAAAAAATATATTTTTTTTATAAAAAAATATATTTTTTTATAATTTTTTTTTTTTTTTTTATAAAAAAAAAAGGGCTTGCCATCTGGGGCCCTTGGTGGCCTCCGGGCCCCTGGGGATCTTCGGACCCCTAAAAAAAAAAAAAAAAAAAAAAACATTTTTTTTTTTTTTTAGGGTGGTTCCCATCCGGGCCCCTAGGGACCCCCGGGCCCCTTACAGGTGTAATGCCTGTACCCCCCTGATGGCGGCCCTGTGCAGCACTGATAGGCACTCAAAGGTGGCACTGATGGGCACTGATAGGCGGCACTGGAGGCAACACTGATGGGCGGCACTGATTAGAGGCGCTGGCAGGCATCACTGATGGAGACAGAGTGCCATTCCCAATGGGCAATGATTGCCGTCCATGGCGGGGAAGTTTGTCGCCATTCCACGAGCGGGTGCGATTTCGAAGCGTGACATGTTGGGTATCAATTTACTCTGCGTAACATTATCTTTCACAATATAGAAAAAATAGGGCTGATTACTGTTGTCTTATTATTATTATTATTTTTTTTTTAAAGGTATATTTTGTCCCAAAAAAAATTGCTTCTAAGAGCGCTACGCAAATACAGTGTGACGTAAAGTATTGCAATGACCGCCATTTTATTCTCTAGGGTCCCTGGAAAGTTTGAAAAATAGACCTGGTTCTTAAATAGTTAATGACCGGAAAAAATTAAATAACGTTTTTAATGACCAAAATAAAACAAAAATTTGTTTGGGGAGACCCCCTACTGCCTTATCCTGACGCCACATACAGACATCTTGAAAAATCAGATTTTTCTTTGTTGCTGTTTTGCGCAGTGTGGCGGTCAGATAAGACAGTGATTGATTAGATACATTGATTAGGAGATTTATAAGTGAAGGGAAATCTGAAGCCGTCATACCCGCACTGAATAACAAATAGACAAACAAAGTACTTCCCCGCGGACCTGAGCGCTGTAAAAGAAAAGCGTAAAAAATAAAAATATATATATATATATATATATATATATATAAAGAGAAAATAAAAAAAAAATTATAAAAAGAGAAAATAAAAAAAATTGTAAAAAGAGAAAATAAAAAAATATATATAAAAAGAGAAAATAAAAAAATATATATATATAAAAAGAGAAAATAAAAATATATATATATATATATATATAAAGAGAAAATATATATATATATATATATATATCCCCTGGGGAGACGGTACCGGCTGGCCATAGGTCCCTTGGACCCCAAACTTTGCACACATGTAGCCCCATTCTTTCTCTACAAGTCTAAGGCCCGGGGAGCACCGATTTTTTAAACCCGGGCACCCCTTCCATAGAATTTGGAGAAAGTGAATTTGGAGAAAGAGAATATAAAAAAAATTATAAAAAGAGAAAATAAAAAAAATTATAAAAAGAGAAAATAAAAAAAATTATAAAAAGAGAAAATAAAAAAAATTATAAAAAGAGAAAATAAAAAAAATTATAAAAAGAGAAAATAAAAAAAATTCTAAAAAGAGAAAATAAAAAAAATTATAAAAAGAGAAAATAAAAAAAATATAAAAAGAGAAAATAAAAAAATTATAAAAAGAGAAAATATTATATATATTTTTTTTAATGAGGGAAAAAAACGGAACATGATTTATATTTTGACACCACCGGGAACTTCTAGTAACTTCTGCGGTGTATTTTTTATTTATTTTTTGTTCATGATCATTAAATTCCAACATGAACTTTAATATGATTTTTAAATGTCAGGACATACAGGGGAGAGAATCTAAGACATGATATAATGGATGAACGGCGGTAAAAAACGATACTACTAAAGAGCGTTTTTTTTGCAGAATTTTTTTCCTTAGGGATTCATCAAATCTGTGCGTAGGTTACGTTCACACTGTAGGCAGTGATGCGACGTATCTTAGCCAGTTGTTTCGACGTGATTGTCAGCATGCGCACTGGGATGCAGGCCACGAAACGACGCATGCGCAGTTCATTTTAAGGACTTGCCTGCCACTCGGCACATCATTTGCATGGGGTCACGCTTCATTAGCATGGATCACGCCCACTTCCAGCCCACTTCCACTTGCGCTGGCTTACGCCTACGAACATACGCTACGCCCGCGAAGAGTTGGGAGCATTTGCTTTGTGAATTCCATGCTTGCCTCTCTGCGTTGCGCCGGTGTAGCGAAAAGAAGATACGCTACGGCGGCATAAATATGCGCCGATGTAGGTGAATCCGGGCCATCTAGTCTCCATGCCAAGCCAGCAACAGGACGCGGTCACCTCCGCAACTACCGGCGGGAGGTGGGGGCCTTCTCCTGCCGCCGATTAAAAGTGATCTTGCGGCGAATCGGCTGCTGAGAATACTTTTATCTTGCCCGCTGAAGAAGAGGGTACCGGGGTTATGGTAGCTAGCTGCTGCCATAACAACAATATTCCCTCTTCAAAGTACAGACGTAAAACTGCGGCGGGCGGTAGTTAAAGGCCCTGATAAAAAGTTTACATACCCTGGAATGACGGACACAGAAGGAGGCACACAAGGGTTACAATGGCAATTAAAGGGTTAATTTCCCCACATTTGTGGCTTTTTAAATCACAATTAGCGTCTGTGTATAAATAGTCAATGAGTTTAGCATCTCACATGGATGCCCTAAGCAGGCTATAGACACTGAGCCATGAAGAGGTAGAAAAGAACATTCAAAAGACCTGCGTAACAAGGAAATTAAACTTTACAGAGCTGGAAAAGGATATAAAAAAGATATCAAAAGCCTTGAATATGCCAGTCATTGCTGTTCAATCATTTAGTAAGAAGTGGAAAATTTGGGGATCTCTTGATTCCCAAATCAAAAATTGCAGGGCTGGACTGGGGCAAAAATTTGGTCCTGGACTTCATCCAGACTGCCCACTTCGACAGGTCTCTCATATGGCGGCCAGACAACTCCTGCCCCCCCCCCCCCCCCCCCCACAGCCACCCAAGCCCCCTCTTCCCCTTCACTAGCCACTAGCCGTTCTACTTAGAGTACTGGTACTCTTATAGGCAGTACCAGTGGGAAGCTAGACATTGTTTCCTCCGGGGGCAAAGAATCAGTTTGGTGCCCCCCCCCCCCCTATGGGACAAGATTAGGAAACTCCCAGGCCATAGCTGTTGAGTCAGCTGTCTGTCCCCTCCCCCGTGCTCCTTCTGGTCTCACCATGCTCCTCTGTCGTCGTCCCTGCTTCTCTGTCCCTCCCCAGGTGACCACTGCGGGGAGAGAGAGGAGGTGAGCGCTGCGGGGAGGGAGAGACAGAGGAGCGGAGGGGGGCGGCGGTCCCCTGTCGCTGAAGCCAGCCCACTGAGCCATCGGCCCACCGGGAAACTCCCCACAGTCCCAATGGCCAGTCCATTCCTGGGACACAGTGGAGGCATGGGCACAGTGAGGCATGGGCACAGTGGGGCACAGTGGGGCATGGGCACAGTGGGGCATGGGCACAGTGGGGGCATGGGCACAGTGGGGGCATGGGCACAGTGGGGCTTGGACACAGTGGAGGCATGGGCACAGTGGGGCATGGACACAGTGAGGCATGGGCACAGTGAGGCATGGGCACAGTGGAGGCATGGGCACAGTGGAGGCATGGACACAGTGGAGGCATGGACACAGTGAGGCATGGGCACAGTGGAGGCATGGACACAGTGAGGCATGGGCACAGTGGAGGCATGGGCACAGTGAGGCATGGGCACAGTGAGGCATGGACACAGTGAGGCATGGGCACAGTGAGGCATGGACACAGTGGAGGCATGGGCACAGTGGAGGCATGGGCACAGTGGAGGCATGGGCACAGTGGAGGCATGGACACAGTGGAGGCATGGACACAGTGGAGGCATGGACACAGTGGAGGCATGGGCACAGTGGAGGCATGGGCACAGTGGAGGCATGGGCACAGTGGAGGCATGGGCACAGTGGGGCATGGGCACAGTGAGGCATGGGCACAGTGGAGGCATGGGCACAGTGAGGCATGGGCACAGTGGGGCATGGGCACAGTGAGGCATGGGCACAGTGAGGCATGGGCACAGTGAGGCATGGACACAGTGGAGGCATGGACACAGTGGAGGCATGGACACAGTGGAGGCATGGGCACAGTGGGGCATGGACACAGTGAGGCATGGGCACAGTGAGGCATGGACACAGTGAGGCATGGGCACAGTGGGGCATGGGCACAGTGAGGCATGGGCACAGTGAGGCATGGGCACAGTGAGG
This sequence comes from Rana kukunoris, assembly GCA_029574335.1. Lineage (NCBI taxonomy): Eukaryota > Metazoa > Chordata > Amphibia > Anura > Ranidae > Rana > Rana kukunoris. The sequence continues at coordinate 212,473,931 of CM056057.1, forward strand.
CATGGGCACAGTGAGGCATGGACACAGTGAGGCATGGACACAGTGGAGGCATGGGCACAGTGGAGGCATGGGCACAGTGGGGGCATGGACACAGTGGGGGCATGGACACAGTGAGGCATGGGCACAGTGAGGCATGGGCACAGTGGAGGCATGGGCACAGTGAGGCATGGGCACAGTGAGGGCATGGGCACAGTGGGGGCATGGACACAGTGGAGGCATGGGCACAGTGGAGGCATGGGCACAGTGGAGGCATGGGCACAGTGGAGGCATGGGCACAGTGAGGCATGGTCACAGTGGAGGCATGGGCACAGTGGAGGCATGGGCACAGTGGAGGCATGGGCACAGTGGAGGCATGGGCACAGTGGAGGCATGGGCACAGTGGAGGCATGGGCACAGTGGAGGCATGGGCACAGTGGAGGCATACAGATGGACACCCTAGGCTCATACTCGAGTCCATACCTTTTTTTTTGTGGTAAAATTTGGTGCCTCGGCTTATACTCGGGTATATACGGTACATATATAAAAAACGAATGTAGCTCCAACACATAAGAACTGTGGCCACCCTTGGCATCGGCTGTTTCCCCCACACGGTCGGCACACAACGGCTACAATAGCAAACCGGACAACATTTTCCTCCATTGTAGAGATTTGTACCCAGCAGATGACCAGACCGGTAGAATTTTGATTTCCCACTATGGCGTCGGCCCGCTAATCCCCCCCCCGCGCGCGCGCGCCGAGAGGAGCGACAATGTAACGGCACTTCGGCCGGCGTATGCCGGAGATATCTTGATACATATGTTGATGCCGGCATTTGTTCCCTTCCTATTCAGACTCCAAATTGATTCCAACAAGGCCGGGCGCCGCCGTCGCAGCGGCTAAAATATATAACCGGGGGGAAAATTGTGAGCCGCCGGTGACTAACCATCCTTCAGTTTTACTGCCGGCCCACATGCCGGGCCGCGCCGCGCTTACGAGACTTATATCTCATCCCGGCGAATCCGTCTATTATTCTCGCGCAAAGCATGGAACACAAAGCGCCATTTGTATGGAGGGACGGATAATAAAGAATAAACACGGCTGTCCGACGGAACGGCGTGTTTTCAGGGGCCGCGGGTTTTTTTTTGTTATTTCTTTCTGAACGGCGCGGTAAATACAATCTAATCGCCTCGATGACGGATATTAGCGGACGGCTCCGGCCAGACCGCCAAGCGTCACAAAGGAAGGAAGCGCGTGTATGGAGGAGACGTTTCATCTCTCCCCCCCCCCCCGGATTTATTAAAGAGGAGGAGTCTCGTGTGCAATCTCTTTTTATACATTTTAAAACATTTATACAAATATATATATATATTGATTACATTATAAAATAACGTTCAATATATCCGATTGATAATACCTGTATCCAGTGGGGGCTGGTACTCAAAAATTTGGGGGGCACAAATAAACTGAAAAAAAATACATCAATTGAAATCACTGTGCCCATCAAACGCTGGCAGTGTGCCCATCAACTGCCGCTACTGTGCCCATTAACTGTTGCCAGTGTGCCTATCAATTGCTGCCAGTGTGCCCATCAACTGCCGCTACTGTGCCCATTAACTGTTGCCAGTGTGCCTATCAATTGCTGCCAGTGTGCCCATCAACTGCCGCTACTGTGCCCATTAACTGCTGCCAGTGTGCCTATCAATTGCTGCCAGTGTGCCCATCAATTGCCGCTACTGTGCCCATAAATTGCTGCCAGTGTGCCCATCAATTGCTGCTACTGTGCCCATTAATTGCTGCCAGTGTGTCCATCAATTGCTGCCAGTGTGCCCATCAATTGCTGACACTGGGTCCATTAATTGCCACCACTGTGCCCATCAATTGCCACCACTGTGCCCATCAATTGCTGACACTGTGCCTATAAATTGCTGCCAGTGTGCCCATCAATTGCTGACCCTTTGCCCATCTATTGCCGCTACTGTAACCCATCAACTGCTTCTACTGTGCCCATTACCTACTGCCAGTGTGCCCATCAATTGCTGCTATTGCGCCCATCAATTGCTGCCAGTTTGCTCACCAATTGCTGCCACTGTGCCCATCAATTGCTGCCACTGTGTCCATCAATTGCCGCCACTGTGCCCATAAATTGCCGATACTGTGCCCATCAATTGCCTCCAGTGTGCCCATTAATTGCCTCTACTGTGCCCATTAATTTTGGCCAGTGTGCCCATCAATTGCCACTACTATGCCGATCAAATGCCTCCAGTGTGCCCATCAATTGCCACTACTGTGCCCATCAATTGCCACTACTGTGCCAATCAATTGCCACTACTGTGCCCATAAATTGCCACTACTGTGCCAATCAATTGCCACTACTGTGCCCATCAATTAAGGCTACTGTGCCCATCAATTGCTGCCAGTGTGTCCATCAATTGATGTCAGTGTGCCCATCAATTGCTGACACTGGGTCCATTAATTGCCACCACTGTGCCCATCAATTGCCGCCAATGTGCCCATCAATTGCTGACACTGTGCCTATAAATTGCTGCCAGTGTGCCCATCAATTGCTGACCCTTTGCCCATCTATTGCCGCTACTGTGCCCATCAACTGCTTCCACTGTGCCCATTAACTGCTGCCAGTGTGCCCATCAATTGCCGCTATTGTGCCCATCAATTGCTGCCAGTTTGCTCACCAATTGCTGCCACTGTGCCCATAAATTGCCGATACTGTGCCCAACAATTGCCTCCAGTGTGCCCATCAATTGCCTCTACTGTGCCCATTAAATTTGGCCAGTGTGCCCATCAATTTCTGACACTGTGCCCATTAACTGCCGCTACTGTGCCCATCAACTGCCGCTACTGTGCCCATCAATTGCTGACACTGTGCCCATCAATTGCTGCCAGTGTGCCCATCAATTGCCGCTACTGTGCCCATCAATTGCTGCCAGTGTGCCCATCAAATGCTGCCAGTGTGCCCATTAATTGCTGACACTGTGCCCATCAATTGCCGCTACTGTGCCCATCAATTGCTGCCAGTGTGCTCATCAACAGACCTGAGTCCCTGATTGGCTAAGAGGCTGTTCAGTGTTAGTAAAGCAAATATTCATTCGCTTTCCTAACACAACGCTGAGTAAACAGAGGAGCGCCCAGTATTGTCTGCCTGATGCCCAGCCGGTCTCTGCTAATCATCTGTGCCCAGTGGCTGTTAGTGGTATAAAAAAACACACATTGCACCCACAGCCCAACCCCCAGGCCGGCCGGTCGGGTCATCCGGATCGCTTACCCCAGCTATGGCAGGCAGCACTTTACCCGGCGACAGGCAGCAGGCATCACGGGTGGCCTCCTCTTCCCCTGCTCTCCTCCACAGGCATCACAGTGGCTTCCGTCTCCTCCCTCCTCCTCCCTCCTCCTCGGCGGCCAATTGAAACACTTTTCGTCCCAATCGGGGAAATGGGTCTCAGACCCACTTCCTGATTGGCCAGGAATGCAGCACCCCCCATTGCCAGAAATGCAGCACCCACCATTGCCAGTAATGCAGCACCCACCATTGCCAGGAATGCAGCACCCACCATTGCCAGGAATGCAGCACCCACCATTGCCAGGAATGCTGCACCCACCATTGCCAGGAATGCAGCACCCACCATTGCCAGGAATGCAGCACCCACCATTGCCAGGAATGCAGCACCCCCCATTGCCAGGAATGCAGCACCCACCATTGCCAGGAATGCAACACCCCCAATTGCCAGGAATGCAGCACCCACCATTGCTAGGAATGCAGGACCCCCAATTGCCAGGAATGCAGCACCCACCATTGCCAGGAATGCAGCACCAACCAATTGCCAGGAATGCAGCACCCATCAATTGCCAGAAATGCAGGACCCCCAATTGTCAGGAGTGCAGCACCCACCATTGCCAGGAATGCAGCCTCACCATTGCCAGGAATGCAGCACCCACCAATTGCCAGAAATGCAGGACCCCCAATTGTCAGGTGTGCAGCACCCACCATTGTCAGGAATGCAGCCTCACCATTGCCAGGAATGCAGCACCCCCCATTGCCAGGAACGCAGCACCCACCATTGCCAGGAACGCAGCACCCCTAATTGCCAGGAACGCAGAACCCCTAATTGCCAGGAACGCAGCACCCACCATTGCCAGGAATGCAGCACCAACCAATTACCAGGAATGCAGCACCCACCAATTGCCAGGAATGCAGGACCTCCAATTGCTAGGAATGCAGCACCCCCCATTGCCAGGAATGCAGCACCAACCATTGCCATCCGTGCAGCCTGATTGATGCCCATCCATCTGCAGCCTCGGAGTGGACAGGGAGGGGGCGGGACGAGCGCCAAAAGATTACATAGAGGAGAATCTCCTTTTTACACGGCAGCCTCTTTCATAGAAAGTCCCGCCTCCTTTGATAGACAGAACAGTTGTCCAATGGCAGCGCAGGAGACGGGACTTCCTATTGGAGAGGCCGTCTGTAAACAGGAAATTCTCCTCCTGTATGTACGGCACTCGTCCCGCCTCCTCCCTGTCCCCTCAAAGGCCGCCAGCATATACATCTTTTATTTATATTGTACCGCGTGCGTAATGTGACATATTTAGGAAACGCGTAGGAAACACCGTATGCAAATTCATAACGCTGAACCTCCGAAGGATTGTCACTTCTTATTCCTAAAGCTCAGGATGTAGCCCCTCCCCCCTGGTCTGAGTACGGCTTCCTCTCATTTCACTGCACACTGTGAGCTTCTCACCATGTACATTAGGTGAGGTAGATGAGGCAGCACTGGTGGGCACTGATGAGGCGGCACTGATGAGGCAGCACTTATGAGGCAGCACTGATGGGCACTGATAAAGCGGCACTGGAGGGCACTGATGAGGCAGCACTGATGGGCATTTATAAGATGGCACTGGTGGGCACTAATGTGACTGATGAGGCGGCACTGGTGGGCACTGTGAGGCAGCACTTATAAGGCAGCAGCGATGGGCACTAATGAGGCGGCACTGGTGAGTTCTGATGAGGTGGCACTGATGAGGAAGCACTTATGAGGCATCACTGATGGGCACTGATGAAGCGGCACTGGTGGGCACTGTGAGGCAGCACTTATAAGGCAGCAGCGATGGGCACTAATGAGGCGGCACTGGTGAGTTCTGATGAGGTGGCACTGTTGAGGAAGCACGTATGAGGCATCACTGATGGGCACTGATGAAGCGGCACTGGTGGGCACGTATGAGGCAGCACTGGTGGGCACTGTGAGGCAGCACTTATAAGGCAGCAGCGATGGGCACTAATGAGGCGGCACTGGTGAGTTCTGATGAGGTGGCACTGATGAGGAAGCACTTGTGAGGCATCACTGATGGGCACTGATGAAGCGGCACTGGTGGGCACTGTGAGGCAGCACTTATAAGGCAGCAGCGATGGGCACTAATGAGGCGGCACTGGTGAGTTCTGATGAGGTGGCACTGATTAGGAAGCACTTATGAGGCAGCACTGATGGGCACTGATAAAGCGGCACTGGAGGGCACTGATGAGGCAGCACTGATGGGCATTTATAAGGTGGCACTGGTGGGCACTGATGTGACTGATGAGGCGGCACTGGTGGGCACTGTGAGGCAGCACTTATAAGGCAGCAGCGATGGGCACTAATGAGGCGGCACTGGTGAGTTCTGATGAGGTGGCACTGATGAGGAAGCACGTATGAGGCATCACTGATGGGCACTGATGAAGCGGCACTGGTGGGCACGTATGAGGCAGCACTGGTGGGCACTGTGAGGCAGCACTTATAAGGCAGCAGCGATGGGCACTAATGAGGCGGCACTGGTGAGTTCTGATGAGGTGGCACTGATGAGGAAGCACTTATGAGGCATCACTGATGGGCACTGATGAAGCGGCACTGGTGGGCACTGTGAGGCAGCACTTATAAGGCAGCAGCGATGCTCACTAATGAGGCGGCACTGGTGAGTTCTGATGAGGTGGCACTGATGAGGAAGCACTTATGAGGCATCACTGATGGGCACTGATGAAGCGGCACTGGTGGGCACTGTGAGGCAGCACTTATAAGGCAGCAGCGATGGGCACTAATGAGGCGGCACTGGTGAGTTCTGATGAGGTGGCACTGATGAGGAAGCACTTATGAGGCATCACTGATGGGCACTGATGAAGCGGCACTGGTGGGCACTTATGAGGCAGCACTGATGGGCACTGATGAGGAGGCACTGATGTGCCCGGCACCTAATCTACATGTGGGGCACGAGATGCATGGATCCCAATTATTATTTTTTTTAAAGCACGTGATTAGAGCCAGAGGCTCTAATTGGCTTCGAAAAAGGGTGGGCTCGGGGCGCAGAGCACTGCGTCCCGAGCCCACCCAGTTGTGTGGCAATAGCAAATTAATATTCGCTATTGTCTTCCTCATTCTCCTATGGCCAATCAGGAAGCAAGTGCTATGATTCGATTGGCCGAGAGGAGAAGCGATCCTATCGGCCACTGAGGAGGAAGAGGAGACACAGGGGAAGTCAAGGAGGAGATTCAGGGTGGAGCCTCTGCCCACCGCCCAGGGAAAGCGCTACTTGCGACCTAGATGGGGCAAGCGCGGGTGATGCAGCCAACCGGAGGTGGGGCTGACATTTTGCACCCGCTTCGCACAGCTTTGATTGGCTGCTCCGGTTTGAATTTTTCAGGTAGGAGTTAAAGGTCTTCGGAGGTGAGCCTACTGCTTCCGGCAAGAGTCGGGAGAGCGTTCCTTTAATGGAAAACACAAGGTCATGTCGAGTTGCTCCTTCCTTGTACGGAGCGAGCCGTTTCAAACGCCTCGGACTTTATGTCTAACTCTATTAAATCTTTACTGCAGGAGACGGGCGGGCCGCGCTTCGGCGCGCGCTGGCTGAAACCTTCCATGCACTGTCAGGTTCTGCAGAGGGGTCGGAATCGCAGCACTCGCATACTAAACCGCACAGCAGGAGAGATGCTAATTGCCTTGGCATGGATAACATCGGCCTGCTTGGACCTCCGCGTAACAAACAGAACTGGAAGTCCGCCATTAAATTCCCTCACTAAAAAAATTCTCCAGTGAGAAGGGGCCATCAAAAGTTTACAATTCGAATGGAAAATAAAAAGTGACGTGTAGACGCCTGGACCAAATTTAGCAGCTTTAACACTATATTGTCAAAAGTATTGGGACGCCTGCCTTTACACGCACATGAACTTTAATGAGATCCCAGTCTTAGTCCGGAGGGTTCAACATTGAGTTGGCCCCGCCCCTTTGCAACTATAACAGCTTCACCTCTTCTGGGAAGGCCGTCCACAAGGTTTAGGAGGGGGTCTATGACCATTCTTCCAGAAACGCATTGGTGAGGTCAGGCGCTGAAGTTGGACGAGAAGGTCTGGCCCGCAGTCTCCGCTCTACTTCATCCCAAAGGTGTTCTATCGGGTTTAGGTCAGGACAGTCAAAGTTCCTTCCCCCAAACTCGCTCATCCATGTCTTTATGGACCTTGTTTTGTGCACTGGTCGGGGGGGGGGGGGATTATGGTGTGGGGTTGTTTTTCAGGGGTTGGGCTTGGCCCCTCAGGTGCTGGGTTTGGCCCCTTAGTTCCAGTGAAGGGAACTCTTAAGGCGTCGGAATACCAAGACATGTTGGACAATTTCATGCTCCCAACTTTGTGGGAGGAGTCTGGGGATAGCCCACCATGACTTCACACCAGTGCACAAAGCAAGGTCCATAAAGACATGGATGAGCGAGTTTGGGGCAAGGTCCCCCCACCATTAACCATACCAGACCCTTATCCTAGCATTCCCAATCCACCAGCCCCTTGATTCTGGTATGGACTTTAAGGGAACACCCTATACAAAAATCAGTGCAGGCCCCCCCAAGAGCCATACCAGACCCTTGTCCTAGAATTGCCTATCCACCAACCCCTTGATTCTGGTATGGACTTTAAGGGGAAACCCCATACAAAAATCAACAAAAAAGTGCAGGGTTCCTCCCCTCCCATGAGTCGTACCAGACCCTTATCCTAGAATGCCCCATCCACCAGCCCGTCATTCTGGTATGGACTTTAGGGGAAAGCCCATACAAAAAATCAAGAAAAACAAGTGCAGGGTTCCTCCCCTCCCATGAGTCATACCAGACCCTTATCCTAGCATGCCCCATCCACCAGCCCCTTCATTCTGGTATGAACTTTAAGGGGAAATCCCATACAAAAATCAAGAAAAAAAGTGCAGGGTTCCCCCCATGAGCCTTACCAGACCCTTATCCTAGCATACCACATCCACCAGCCCCCTGATTCTGGTATGGACTTTAGGGGAAACCCCATATGAAAAATCAAGAAAAACAAGTGCAGGGTTCCCCCCCCCCCCCCATGAGTCATACCAGACCCTTATCCTAGAATGCCCCATCCACCAGCCCCTTCATTCTGGTATGGACTTCAAGTTAAATCCCCATACAAAAATCAAGAAAAAACATGCAGGGTCCCCCCCCCCAAGAGCCATACCAGACCCTTATCCTAGCATGCCCTATCCATCAGCTCATTGATTCTGGTATGGACTTTTAAGGGGAACCCCATACAAAAATCAAGAAAAAAAGTGCAGGGTTCCTGCCCCATAAGCCATACCCGACCCTTATCTTAGCATGCCTTTCCACCAGCCCCTTGATTCTGGTATGGCCTTTAAGGGGAAACCCCATACAAAAATTAATTAAAAAAAGTGCAGGGCTCCCCCAAGAGCCATCCAAGACCCGGTCCACCCCAAAATCCATACTAGACTCTTACCTAGGATGCAAAAAGGATGCTGCCCTTACCCCTAAAATTCATGGTAGGTTCTTTAAGAATTGTATGATTTTAAGGGGGATCCCAGTATCCCACAAAGCCTGGGGTCCCCCAAAATTCCATACCAGCCCCTTGATCCTGGCATGAACTTTAAGGGGAAACCCAATACAAAAATCAAGAAGAAAAGTGCATAGCTCCCCCAATGAGTCTTACCAGACGCTTTTTCTAGAATGCCCCATCCACCAGCCTCTTGATTCTGGTATGGACTTTAAGGGGAAACCCCATACAAAAATCAACAAAAAAGTGCAGGGTTCCTCCCCTCCCATGAGTCGTACCAGACCCTTATCTAGAATTCCCCATCCACCAGCCCTGTCATTCTGGTATGGACTTTAGGGGAATCCCCATACAAAAATCAAGAAAAAAAGTGCAGGGCTCCCCCCAAGAGCCATCCAGGACCCCGGTCCACCCCAAAATCCATAAATCCCTACTAGACCCTTATCCTAGGATGCCAAAAGGATGCTGCCCCTAAAATTCATGGTAGGCTCTTTAAGAATCGTATGATTTTAAGGGGGATCCCACAAAGCCCGGGGTTCCCTTAAAATTCCATACCAGCCCCTTGATCCTGGTATGGACTTTAAGTGGAAACCCCATACAAAGCCCAAGAAAAAAAGCACAGGGTTCCCCCCCTCATGAGTCATACTGGACCTTTATCATAGCATGTAGCCTGGGTGGCCAGGAAAAGGGGGCAAGAATGCACCCCCTCCTCCCCAAACCATACCAAGCCAGATGCCCTCAACAAAACAACTTGTCCCCATGTTGATGAGGACAAGGGCCTCTTCACTACAACCCTGGCCGGATGGTTGTTGGGGGTCTGTGAGTAAGGGGGTGCTTATTGGAATTTCTAAGCACCCCCACCCCCACCCCTTTAAAAAGCCACCACATCTTTGGACTAGTAAGCTGCAATATGTTATGTTTTTGTTCTTCGGTTTAGATATCCTTTACAGACCGAGTCACAATAAGTCCCTCACATCTTTCTGAGAATCTGCCTTCAATATACTGAGAGTCACTCGGTAATACCCCAGTGTATTTGTACTTTAAGGGGGAACCCCATAAAAAAATCAAGAAAAAAAGTTCAGGGTATCCCCCATTAGCAATAGCAGACCATTATCCTAGCATACCCCATCCACCAGCCCCTTGATTCTGGTATGGACTTTAGAGGAAACCCCATACAAATGTGCAGGGTTCCCCCCCAAGAGCCATACCAGACCCTTATCAAACCCCATACAAAAAAGAGTGCAGGGTTCCGCCCCATGAGACATACCAGACCCTTATCCTAACATGCCCCATCCACCAGTCCCTTGATTCTGGTATGGACTTTAAGTTGAATGCCCATACAAATGTGCAGGGTTCCCCCCCAAAAACCATACCAGACCCTTATCCTAGCATGCCCCATCCACAAGCCCCTTAATTCTGGTATGGACTTTAGGGGAAACCCCATACAAAGACCAAGTAAAAAGTGCAGGGTTCCCTCCCATGAGACATACCAGACTCCTATCCTAGCATGCACCCCCCCCCCCAAACCATACCAAACCAGATGCCCTCAACATAGGGAGGGTAGCTTGCCAGGGGGGACCCCCTGGAAAAACAACTTGTCCCCATGTTGATGAGGACAAGGGCCTCTTCACTACAACCCTGGCCGGATGGTTGTCAGAGTCTGTGAGTGAGGGGTTACTTATTGGAATTTCTAAGCCCCCCCCCCCCACCCCTTTAAAAAGCCACCACATCTTTGGACTAGTAAGCTGCAATATGTTATGTATTTGTTCTCCGGTTTAGATCAACAAAAAAAAATGCAGGGTTCCCCCCCCAAGAGCCATACCAGACCCTTATCTTGGGACTAGTGAGCTGCAATACAGTATGTTATGTTTTTGTTCTTCGGTTTAGATATCCTTATCCAAGTCACAATAGTCCCTCACATCTGTCTGAGAATCTGCCTTCAATATACTGGGAGTCACTCGGCAATACCCCAGTGTATACCCCCCCCCCTCCCCCCTCCACACATAACCTTTTATTTTAATTATCCCTCCAGAACACACACAAAAAAAAAAATCACTTTATTTTCACACCCTTGAACCCATTGTCTAGAAACTTCACTCGTATTGGAAAATCAAAACTCTATTGTTGGCGTCCATTACGGAACTTCTAATTGCGTTTAATGACTCCGATTTTTAATCACTCCGCTTTCAGCAGCCGAGGATGCTCGAGTCTGAAAGTCATGAGGAGGAAGGAAGTAGAATATTAGTAAATGTCATTACATCTGCTGAAAATAAAGAGAAAAAAAACTAATAAGCAGATCAGACGTGTGCAAAACTCTGTAAAATGTGCCCTTTGCTTACAAGAAAAAGGTCAGAAAAAAAAAAAAATCTAATAGTTTAGTCATAAATGATCATATCACTACCTCAAATACATTCCTAGGCCACTTCAAATACGCAGACAATCGCTTTAATGTGAAGCCAATGAATGGGAGTTTGTTTATTTTTTGGAGCGCAAGTGGGGGGTGGGGATGCTAGCTGGTCTTCAAAAAGGACCAATTATCTGGATGAGATGAAATAAATTAAATTTCCATGGTCCGAGAGGAGATGTGATTGAGAAGCTGGAGAAAAAAAAAAAACGTATTTTAATTTCGGTTAAAATCATTTTATTCTACTTTTTTTTTTTTTGTACAGTATAAATGTAAAAAAATATATTATTTATTTACATTCTTTTCTGAATTTTATATATATATATATATATATGAGAGAGCGTTGACATCACTAAGAATGCAGCCTATCCAATCACTAGAGAGCGGTGACATCACTGAGAATGCAGCCTATCCAATCACTCGAGAGCGGTGACATCACTGAGAATGCAGCCTATCCAATCACTAGAGAGCGGTGACATCACTGAGAATGCAGCCTATCCAATCACTAGAGAGCGGTGACATCACTGAGAATGTGTCCTATCCATTCACTAGAGAGCGCTGACATCACTGAGAATGTGTCCTATCCAATCACTAGAGAGCAGTGACATCACTGAGAATGCAGCCTATCACATCACTAGAGAGCAGTGACATCACTGAGAATGCAGCCTATCCAATCACTAGAGAGCGGTGACATCACTGAGAATGCTGCCTATCCAATCACTAGAGAGCAGTGACATCACTGAGAATGCAGCCTATCACATCACTAGAGAGCGGTGACATCACTGAGAATGCAGCCTATCCAATCACTAGAGAGCGGTGACATCACTGAGAATGCAGCCTATCCAATCACTAGAGAGCGATGACATCACTGAGAATGCAGCCTATCCAATCACTAGAGAACTGTGACATCATTGAGAATGCAGCTTATCCAATCACTACAGAGCGGTGACATCACTGAGAGTGCAGCCTATCCCTTCACTAGAGCGCGGTGACATCACTGAGAATGCAGCCTATCCAATCACTAGAGAGCGTTGACATCACTGAGGATGCAGCCTATCCAATCACTAGAGAGCGATGACATCACTGAGAATGCAGCCTATCCAATCACTAGAGCGCAGTGACATCACTGAGAATGCAGCCTATCCAATCACTAGAGAGCGGTGACATCACTGAGAATGCAGCCTATCCATTCACTAGAGAGCGTTGACATCACTGAGAATGCAGCCTATCCAATCACTAGAGAGCGGTGACTTCACTGAGAATGCAGCCTATCCAATCACTAGAGAGCAGTGACATCACTGAGAATGCAGCCTATCCCTTCACTAGAGAGCGGTGACATCACTGAGAATGCAGCCTATCCAATCACTAGAGAGCGGTGACATCACTGAGAATGCAGCCTATCCTTACAGACCGGTGACATGAATGAGGATTTTTTATAAAACAATGTATCTTTCTGTATAAATAAATCATTTTCTTGGTGACAGAAGTGTCCTTTCCTCTCTGTGTATGACGGGGATTCTGTAATAGAATTACAATGTATCACTTGAGGATTTGGCATGCAGATCTTGTCTGCCCCTCCCCCTCCCCGGCTCCCTTCTCTCTGGTATACACGGCTCTCTCTGCTCAGCTGGCGGATGTATAATCAGATGTTTGCGGCACGCTGGGCGATCAGTCATCTAGAAAGCGCCGCCGAGAGAAAAAGATACTTTAATGCACAAACATTTGCTTAAAGATCACATCACGTCACTTCTTCCCAGAGTCTTCCGCCGCGGCTCTGATATGTGAACCGTTATAAACGCGCCACGGTGTTTATATTCTATCCGATCAGAGAGCAGAGACGAGCGTGCACAAGATGTGCGCAATGTGATTTTATTATGGGTTTATAATGACAAGACATGGAGGGGGGAGGGGGGAGAGAGAGGAGAAGGAGGGAGAGAGAGATAGGGGAAGAACATGAGAGACAGAGAGGATAAAAAGACTGAAGAGAGAGGGAGGGACTGAGAGAGAAGAGAGGATAGAAAGAGAGAGGGAGGGACTGAGAGAGAAGAGAGGATAGAAAGAGAGAGGGAGGGACTGAGAGAGAAGAGAGGATAGAAAGAGAGAGGGAGGGACTGAGAGAGAAGAGAGGATAGAAAGAGAGAGGGAGGGACTGAGAGAGAAGAGAGGATAGAAAGAGAGAGGGAGGGACTGAGAGAGAAGAGAGGATAGAAAGAGAGAGGGAGGGACTGAGAGAGAAGAGAGGATAGAGAGAGGGAGGGACTGAAAGAGAAGAGAGGATAGAAAGAGAGAGGGAGGGACTGAGAGAGAAGAGAGGATAGAGAGAGGGAGGGACTGAGAGAGAAGAGAGGATAGAAAGAGAGAGGGAGGGACTGAGAGAGAAGAGAGGATAGAAAGAGAGAGGGAGGGACTGAGAGAGAAGAGAGGATAGAAAGAGAGAGGGAGGGACTGAGAGAGAAGAGAGGATAGAAAGAGAGAGGGAGGGACTAAGAAGAGAGGATAGAAAGAGAGAGGGAGGGACTGAGAGAGGAGAGAGGAAGGGACAGAGAGAGAAGAGAGGATAGAAAGAGAGAGGGAGGGACTGAGAGAGAAGAGAGGATAGAAAGAGAGAGAGAGGGACTGAGAGAGAAGAGAGGATAGAAAGAGAGAGGGAGGGACTGAGAGAGAAGAGAGGATAGAAAGAGAGATGAAGGGACTGAGAGAGAAGAGAGGATAGAAAGAGAGAGGAAGGGACTGAGAGAGAAGAGAGGATAGAAAGAGAGAGGGAGGGACTGAGAGAGAAGAGAGGATAGAAAGAGAGAGAGAGGGAGGGACTGAGAGAGAAGAGAGGATAGAAAGAGAGAGGGAGTGACTGAGAGAGAAGAGAGGATAGAAAGAGAGAGAGAGGGAGGGACTGAGAGAGAAGAGAGGATAGAAAGAGAGAGGGAGGGACTGAGAGAGAAGAGGGGATAGAAAGAGAGAGGGAGGGACTGAGAGAGAAGAGAGGATAGAAAGAGAGAGGGAGGGACTGAGAGAGAAGAGAGGATAGAAAGAGAGAGGGAGGGACTGAGAGAGAAGAGAGGATAGAAAGAGAGAGAGAGGGAGGGACTGAGAGAGAAGAGAGGATAGAAAGAGAGAGGGAGGGACTGAGAGAGAAGAGGGGATAGAAAGAGAGAGGGAGGGACTGAGAGAGAAGAGATGATAGAAAGAGAGAGGGAGGGACTGAGAGAGAAGAGAGGATAGAAAGAGAGAGGAAGGGACTGAGAGAGAAGAGAGGATAGAAAGAGAGAGGGAGGGACTGAGAGAGAAGAGAGGATAGAAAGAGAGAGGAAGGGACTGAGAGAGAAGAGAGGATAGAAAGAGAGAGGGAGGGACTGAGAGAGGAGAGAGGAAGGGACAGAGAGAGAAGAGAGGATAGAAAGAGAGAGGGAGGGACTGAGAGAGAAGAGAGGATAGAAAGAGAGAGAGAGGGACTGAGAGAGAAGAGAGGATAGAAAGAGAGAGGGAGGGACTGAGAGAGAAGAGAGGATAGAAAGAGAGATGAAGGGACTGAGAGAGAAGAGAGGATAGAAAGAGAGAGGAAGGGACTGAGAGAGAAGAGAGGATAGAAAGAGAGAGGGAGGGACTGAGAGAGAAGAGAGGATAGAAAGAGAAGAGAGAGGGGGGACTGAGAGAGAAGAGAGGATAGAAAGAGAGAGGGAGTGACTGAGAGAGAAGAGAGGATAGAAAGAGAGAGAGAGGGAGGGACTGAGAGAGAAGAGAGGATAGAAAGAGAGAGGGAGGGACTGAGAGAGAAGAGAGGATAGAAAGAGAGAGGGAGGGACTGAGAGAGAAGAGAGGATAGAAAGAGAGAGGGAGGGACTAAGAGAGAAGAGAGGATAGAAAGAGAGAGGGAGGGACTGAGAGGGAGAGAGAGGAAGGGACAGAGAGAGAAGAGAGGATAGAAAGAGAGAGGGAGGGACTGAGAGAGAAGAGAGGATAGAAAGAGAGAGAGAGGGACTGAGAGAGAAGAGAGGATAGAAAGAGAGAGGGAGGGACTGAGAGAGAAGAGAGGATAAAAAGAGAGATGAAGGGACTGAGAGAGAAGAGAGGATAGAAAGAGAGAGGAAGGGACTGAGAGAGAAGAGAGGATAGAAAGAGAGAGGGAGGGACTGAGAGAGAAGAGAGGATAGAAAGAGAGAGGGAGGGACTGAGAGAGAAGAGAGGATAGAAAGAGAGAGGGAGGGACTGAGAGAGAAGAGAGGATAGAAAGAGAGAGAGAGGGAGGGAGGACTGAGAGAGAAGAGAGGATAGAAAGAGAGAGGGAGGGACTGAGAGAGAAGAGGGGATAGAAAGAGAGGGAGGGACTGAGAGAGAAGAGATGATAGAAAGAGAGAGGGAGGGACTGAGAGAGAAGAGAGGATAGAAAGAGAGAGGAAGGGACTGAGAGAGAAGAGAGGATAGAAAGAGAGAGGGAGGGACTGAGAGAGAAGAGAGGATAGAAAGAGAGAGGAAGGGACTGAGAGAGAAGAGAGGATAGAAAGAGAGATGAAGGGACTGAGACAGAAGAGAGGATAGAAAGAGAGATGAAGGGACTGAGAGAGAAGAGAGGATAGAAAGAGAGAGGGAGGGACTGAGAGAGAAGAGAGGATAGAAAGAGAGAGGAAGGGACTGAGAGAGAAGAGAGGATAGAAAGAGAGAGGGAGGGACTGAGAGAGAAGAGAGGATAGAAAGAGAGAGGAAGGGACTGAGAGAGAAGAGAGGATAGAAAGAGAGAGGGAGGGACTGAGAGAGAAGAGAGGATAGAAAGAGAGAGGAAGGGACTGAGAGAGAAGAGAGGATAGAAAGAGAGATGAAGGGACTGAGAGAGAAGAGAGGATAGAAAGAGAGAGGGAGGGACTGAGAGAGAAGAGAGGATGGAAAGAGAGATGAAGGGACTGAGAGAGAAGAGAGGATAGAAAGAGGGAGGGACTGAGAGAGAAGAGAGGATAGAAAGAGGGAGGGACTGAGAGAGAAGAGAGGATAGAAAGAGAGATGAAGGGACTGAGAGAGAAGAGAGGATAGAAAGAGAGAGGAAGGGACTGAGAGAGAAGAGAGGATAGAAAGAGAGAGGGAGGGACTGAGAGAGAAGAGAGGATAGAAAGAGAGAGAGAGGGAGGGACTGAGAGAGAAGAGAGGATAGAAAGAGAGATGAAGGGACTGAGAGAGAAGAGAGGATAGAAAGAGAGAGTGAGGGACTGAGAGAGAAGAGAGGATAGAAAGAGAGAGGGAGGGACTGAGAGAGAAGAGAGGATAGAAAGAGAGAGGAAGGGACTGAGAGAGAAGAGAGGATAGAAAGAGAGAGAGAGGAAGGGACTGAAAGAGAAGAGAGGATAGAAAGAGAGAGGGAGGGACTGAGAGAGAAGAGAGGATAGAAAGAGAGAGAAAGGGACTGAGAGAGAAGAGAGGATAGAAAGAGAGATGAAGGGACTGAGAGAGAAGAGAGGATAGAAAGAGAGAGGGAGGGACTGAGAGAGAAGAGAGGATAGAAAGAGAGAGGGAGGGACTGAGAGAGAAGAGAGGATGGAAAGAGAGATGAAGGGACTGAGAGAGAAGAGAGGATAGAAAGAGGGAGGGACTGAGAGAGAAGAGAGGATAGAAAGAGGGAGGGACTGAGAGAGAAGAGAGGATAGAAAGAGAGAGGGAGGGACTGAGAGAGAAGAGAGGATAGAACGAGAGAGGGAGGGACTGAGAGAGAAGAGAGGATAGAAAGAGAGATGAAGGGACTGAGAGAGAAGAGAGGATAGAAAGAGAGAGGAAGGGACTGAGAGAGAAGAGAGGATAGAAAGAGAGAGGGAGGGACTGAGAGAGAAGAGAGGATAGAAAGAGAGAGGGAGGGACTGAGAGAGAAGAGAGGATAGAAAGAGAGAGGGAAGGGACTGAGAGAGAAGAGAGGATAGAAAGAGAGAGGGAGGGACAGAGAGAGAAGAGAGGATAGAAAGAGAGAGGGAGGGACTGAGAGAGAAGAGAGGATAGAAAGAGAGAGGGAGGGACTGAGAGAGAAGAAAGGCTAGAAAGAGAAAGGGAGGGACTGAGAGAGAAGAGAGGATAGAAAGAGAGAGGGAGGGACTGAGAGAGAAGAGAGGATAGAAAGAGAGAGGGAGGGACTGAGAGAGAAGAGAGGATAGAAAGAGAGAGGGAGGGACTGAGAGAGAAGAGAGGATAGAAAGAGAGAGCGAGGGACTGAGAGAGAAGAAAGGATAGAAAGAGAAAGGGAGGGACTGAGAGAGAAGAGAGGATAGAAAGAGAGAGGGAGGGACTGAGAGAGAAGAGAGGATAGAAAGAGAGAGGGAGGGACTGAGAGAGAAGAGAGGATAGAAAGAGAGAGGGAGGGACTGAGAGAGAAGAGAGGGAGGGACTGAGAGAGAAGAGAGGATAGAAAGAGAGAGGGAGGGACTGAGAGAGAAGAGAGGATAGAAAGAGAGAGGGAGGGACTGAGAGAGAAGAGAGGATAGAAAGAGAGAGGGAGGGACTGAGAGAGAAGAGAGGATAGAAAGAGAGAGGGAGGGACTGAGAGAAAAGAGAGGATAGAAAGAGAGAGGGAGGGACTGAGAGAGAAGAGAGGATAGAAAGAGAGAGAGAGGGACTAAGAGAGAAGAGAGGATAGAAAGAGAGAGGGAGGAACTGAGAGAGAAGAGAGGATAGAAAGAGAGAGGGAGGGACTGAGAGAGAAGAGAGGATAGAAAGAGAGATGAAGGGACTGAGAGAGAAGAGAGGATAGAAAGAGAGAGGAAGGGACTGAGAGAGAAGAGAGGATAGAAAGAGAGAGGGAGGGACTGAGAGAGAGAGAGAGAGAGGATAGAAAGAGAGAGGAAGGGACTGAGAGAAGAGAGGATAGAAAGAGAGATGAAGGGACTGACTGAGAGAGAAGAGAGGATAGAAAGAGAGAGGGAGGGACTGAGAGAGAAGAGAGGATAGAAAGAGAGAGGGAGGGACTGAGAGAGAAGAGAGGATGGAAAGAGAGAGTGAGGGACTGAGAGAGAAGAGAGGATAGAAAGAGAGAGGGAGGGACTGAGAGAGAAGAGAGGATAGAAAGAGAGAGAGAGGGACTGAGAGAGAAGAGAGGAAGGGACAGAGAGAGAAGAGAGGATAGAAAGAGAGAGGGAGGGACTGAGAGAGAAGAGAGGATAGAAAGAGAGAGGGAGGGACTGAGAGAGAAGAGAGGATAGAAAGAGAGAGAGAGGGACTAAGAGAGAAGAGAGGATAGAAAGAGAGAGAGAGGGACTGAGAGAGAAGAGAGGATAGAAAGAGAGAGGGAGGGACTGAGAGAGAAGAGAGGATAGAAAGAGAGATGAAGGGACTGAGAGAGAAGAGAGGATAGAAAGAGAGAGGAAGGGACTGAGAGAGAAGAGAGGATAGAAAGAGAGAGGGAGGGACTGAGAGAGAAGAGAGGATAGAAAGAGAGAGAGAGGGAGGGACTGAGAGAGAAGAGAGGATAGAAAGAGAGAGGGAGTGACTGAGAGAGAAGAGAGGATAGAAAGAGAGAGAGAGGGAGGGACTGAGAGAGAAGAGAGGATAGAAAGAGAGAGGGAGGGACTGAGAGAGAAGAGAGGATAGAAAGAGAGAGGGAGGGACTGAGAGAGAAGAGAGGATAGAAAGAGAGAGGGAGGGACTAAGAGAGAAGAGAGGATAGAAAGAGAGAGGGAGGGACTGAGAGAGGAGAGAGGAAGGGACAGAGAGAGAAGAGAGGATAGAAAGAGAGAGGGAGGGACTGAGAGAGAAGAGAGGATAGAAAGAGAGAGAGAGGGACTGAGAGAGAAGAGAGGATAGAAAGAGAGAGGGAGGGACTGAGAGAGAAGAGAGGATAAAAAGAGAGATGAAGGGACTGAGAGAGAAGAGAGGATAGAAAGAGAGAGGAAGGGACTGAGAGAGAAGAGAGGATAGAAAGAGAGAGGGAGGGACTGAGAGAGAAGAGAGGATAGAAAGAGAGAGGGAGGGACTGAGAGAGAAGAGAGGATAGAAAGAGAGAGGGAGGGACTGAGAGAGAAGAGAGGATAGAAAGAGAGAGAGAGGGAGGGACTGAGAGAGAAGAGAGGATAGAAAGAGAGAGGGAGGGACTGAGAGAGAAGAGGGGATAGAAAGAGAGAGGGAGGGACTGAGAGAGAAGAGATGATAGAAAGAGAGAGGGAGGGACTGAGAGAGAAGAGAGGATAGAAAGAGAGAGGAAGGGACTGAGAGAGAAGAGAGGATAGAAAGAGAGAGGGAGGGACTGAGAGAGAAGAGAGGATAGAAAGAGAGAGGAAGGGACTGAGAGAGAAGAGAGGATAGAAAGAGAGATGAAGGGACTGAGACAGAAGAGAGGATAGAAAGAGAGATGAAGGGACTGAGAGAGAAGAGAGGATAGAAAGAGAGAGGGAGGGACTGAGAGAGAGAGAGGATAGAAAGAGAGAGGAAGGGACTGAGAGAGAAGAGAGGATAGAAAGAGAGAGGGAGGGACTGAGAGAGAAGAGAGGATAGAAAGAGAGAGGAAGGGACTGAGAGAGAAGAGAGGATAGAAAGAGAGAGGGAGGGACTGAGAGAGAAGAGAGGATAGAAAGAGAGAGGAAGGGACTGAGAGAGAAGAGAGGATAGAAAGAGAGATGAAGGGACTGAGAGAGAAGAGAGGATAGAAAGAGAGAGGGAGGGACTGAGAGAGAAGAGAGGATGGAAAGAGAGATGAAGGGACTGAGAGAGAAGAGAGGATAGAAAGAGGGAGGGACTGAGAGAGAAGAGAGGATAGAAAGAGGGAGGGACTGAGAGAGAAGAGAGGATAGAAAGAGAGATGAAGGGACTGAGAGAGAAGAGAGGATAGAAAGAGAGAGGAAGGGACTGAGAGAGAAGAGAGGATAGAAAGAGAGAGGGAGGGACTGAGAGAGAAGAGAGGATAGAAAGAGAGAGAGAGGGAGGGACTGAGAGAGAAGAGAGGATAGAAAGAGAGATGAAGGGACTGAGAGAGAAGAGAGGATAGAAAGAGAGAGTGAGGGACTGAGAGAGAAGAGAGGATAGAAAGAGAGAGGGAGGGACTGAGAGAGAAGAGAGGATAGAAAGAGAGAGGAAGGGACTGAGAGAGAAGAGAGGATAGAAAGAGAGAGAGAGGAAGGGACTGAAAGAGAAGAGAGGATAGAAAGAGAGAGGGAGGGACTGAGAGAGAAGAGAGGATAGAAAGAGAGAGAAAGGGACTGAGAGAGAAGAGAGGATAGAAAGAGAGATGAAGGGACTGAGAGAGAAGAGAGGATAGAAAGAGAGAGGGAGGGACTGAGAGAGAAGAGAGGATAGAAAGAGAGAGGGAGGGACTGAGAGAGAAGAGAGGATGGAAAGAGAGATGAAGGGACTGAGAGAGAAGAGAGGATAGAAAGAGGGAGGGACTGAGAGAGAAGAGAGGATAGAAAGAGGGAGGGACTGAGAGAGAAGAGAGGATAGAAAGAGAGAGGGAGGGACTGAGAGAGAAGAGAGGATAGAACGAGAGAGGGAGGGACTGAGAGAGAAGAGAGGATAGAAAGAGAGATGAAGGGACTGAGAGAGAAGAGAGGATAGAAAGAGAGAGGAAGGGACTGAGAGAGAAGAGAGGATAGAAAGAGAGAGGGAGGGACTGAGAGAGAAGAGAGGATAGAAAGAGAGAGGGAGGGACTGAGAGAGAAGAGAGGATAGAAAGAGAGAGGAAGGGACTGAGAGAGAAGAGAGGATAGAAAGAGAGAGGGAGGGACAGAGAGAGAAGAGAGGATAGAAAGAGAGAGGGAGGGACTGAGAGAGAAGAGAGGATAGAAAGAGAGAGGGAGGGACTGAGAGAGAAGAAAGGCTAGAAAGAGAAAGGGAGGGACTGAGAGAGAAGAGAGGATAGAAAGAGAGAGGGAGGGACTGAGAGAGAAGAGAGGATAGAAAGAGAGAGGGAGGGACTGAGAGAGAAGAGAGGATAGAAAGAGAGAGGGAGGGACTGAGAGAGAAGAGAGGATAGAAAGAGAGAGCGAGGGACTGAGAGAGAAGAAAGGATAGAAAGAGAAAGGGAGGGACTGAGAGAGAAGAGAGGATAGAAAGAGAGAGGGAGGGACTGAGAGAGAAGAGAGGATAGAAAGAGAGAGGGAGGGACTGAGAGAGAAGAGAGGATAGAAAGAGAGAGGGAGGGACTGAGAGAGAAGAGAGGGAGGGACTGAGAGAGAAGAGAGGATAGAAAGAGAGAGGGAGGGACTGAGAGAGAAGAGAGGATAGAAAGAGAGAGGGAGGGACTGAGAGAGAAGAGAGGATAGAAAGAGAGAGGGAGGGACTGAGAGAGAAGAGAGGATAGAAAGAGAGAGGGAGGGACTGAGAAAAAAGAGAGGATAGAAAGAGAGAGGGAGGGACTGAGAGAGAAGAGAGGAGGATAGAAAGAGAGAGAGAGGGACTAAGAGAGAAGAGAGGATAGAAAGAGAGAGGAGGAACTGAGAGAGAAGAGAGGATAGAAAGAGAGAGGGAGGGACTGAGAGAGAAGAGAGGATAGAAAGAGAGATGAAGGGACTGAGAGAGAAGAGAGAATAGAAAGAGAGAGGAAGGGACTGAGAGAGAAGAGAGGATAGAAAGAGAGAGGGAGGGACTGAGAGAGAAGAGAGGATAGAAAGAGAGAGGAAGGGACTGAGAGAGAAGAGAGGATAGAAAGAGAGATGAAGGGACTGAGAGAGAAGAGAGGATAGAAAGAGAGAGGGAGGGACTGAGAGAGAAGAGAGGATAGAAAGAGAGAGGGAGGGACTGAGAGAGAAGAGAGGATGGAAAGAGAGAGTGAGGGACTGAGAGAGAAGAGAGGATAGAAAGAGAGAGGGAGGGACTGAGAGAGAAGAGAGGATAGAAAGAGAGAGAGAGGGACTGAGAGAGAAGAGAGGAAGGGACAGAGAGAGAAGAGAGGATAGAAAGAGAGAGGGAGGGACTGAGAGAGAAGAGAGGATAGAAAGAGAGAGAGAGGACTGAGAGAGAAGAGAGGATAGAAAGAGAGAGAGGGACTGAGAGACTGAGAGAGAAGAGAGGATAGAAAGAGAGATGAAGGGACTGAGAGGAAGAGAGGATAGAAAGAGAGAGGAAGGGACTGAGAGAGAAGAGAGGATAGAAAGAGAGAGGGAGGGACTGAGAGAGAAGAGAGGATAGAAAGAGAGAGGGAGGGACTGAGAGAGAGAGAAGAGAGGATAGAAAGAGAGAGGGAGGGACTGAGAGAGAGAGAGAGGATAGAAAGAGAGAGGGAGGGACTGAGAGAGAAGAGAGGATAGAAAGAGGGAGGGACTGAGAGAGAAGAGAGGATAGAAAGAGAGAGGAGGGAGGGACTGAGAGAGAAGAGAGGATAGAAAGAGAGAGGGAGGGACTGAGAGAGAAGAGAGGATAGAAAGAGAGAGGAAGGGACTGAGAGAGAAGAGAGGATAGAAAGAGAGAGGGAGGGACAGAGAGAGAGAGAGGATAGAAAGAGAGAGGGAGGGACTGAGAGAGAAGAGAGGATAGAAAGAGAGAGGGAGGGACTGAGAGAGAAGAAAGGATAGAAAGAGAAAGGGAGGGACTGAGGAGAAGAGAGGATAGAAAGAGAAGGGAGGGACTGAGAGAGAAGAGAGGATAGATAAAGAGAGAGGGAGGGACTGAGAGAGAAGAGAGGATAGAAAGAGAGAGGGAGGGACTGAGAGAGAAGAGAGGATAGAAAGAGAGAGGGAGGGACTGAGAGAGAAGAGAGGATAGAAAGAGAGAGGGAGGGACTGAGAGAGAAGAGAGGATAGAAAGAGAGAGGGAGGGACTGAGAGAGAAGAGAGGGAGGGACTGAGAGAGAAGAGAGGATAGAAAGAGAGAGGGAGGGACTGAGAGAGAAGAGAGGATAGAAAGAGAGAGGGAGGGACTGAGAGAGAAGAGAGGATAGAAAGAGAGAGGGAGGGACTGAGAGAGAAGAGAGGATAGAAAGAGAGAGGGAGGGACTGAGAAAAAAGAGAGGATAGAAAGAGAGAGGGAGGGACTGAGAGAGAAGAGAGGATAGAAAGAGAGAGAGAGGGACTAAGAGAGAAGAGAGGATAGAAAGAGAGAGGGAGGAACTGAGACGAAGAGAGGATAGAAAGAGAGAGGGAGGGACTGAGAGAGAAGAGAGGATAGAAAGAGAGATGAAGGGACTGAGAGAGAAGAGAGAATAGAAAGAGAGAGGAAGGGACTGAGAGAGAGAGAGGATAGAAAGAGAGAGGGAGGGACTGAGAGAGAAAGAGAGAGGGGAGGAGAGAGAGGAGAGAGGGAATGAGGGGAAAGAGAGAGGGAGGGACTGAGAGAGAAGAGAGGATAGAAAGAGAGAGGAGGGGACTGAGAGAGAAGAGAGGATAGAAAGAGAGAGGAAGGGACTGAGAGAGAAGAGAGGATAGAAAGAGAGAGGGAGGGACTGAGAGAGAAGAGGGGATAGAAAGAGAGAGGGGGACTGAGAGAGAAGAGAGGATAGAAAGAGAGAGGGAGGGACTGAGAGAGAGAGAGGATAGAAAGAGAGAGGAAGGGACTGAGAGAGAAGAGAGGATAGAAAGAGAGAGGGAGGGACTGAGAGAGAAGAGAGGATAGAAAAGAGAGAGGAAGGGACTGAGAGAGAAGAGAGGATAGAAAGAGAGAGGAAGGGACTGAGAGAGAAAAGAGGATAGAAAGAGAGAGGGAGGGACAGAGAGAGAAGAGAGGATAGAAAGAGAGAGGGAGGGACTGAGAGAGAAGAGAGGATAGAAAGAGAGAGGGAGGACTGAGAGAGAAGAGAGGATAGAAAGAGAGAGGGAGGGACTGAGAGAGAAGAGAAGAGAGGATAGAAAGAGAGATGAAGGGACTGAGAGAGAAAAGAGGATAGAAAGAGAGAGGGAGGGACTGAGAGAGAAGAAAGGATAGAAAGAGAAAGGGAGGGACTGAGAGAGAAGAGAGGATAGAAAGAGAGAGGGAGGGACTGAGAGAGAAGAGAGGATAGAAAGAGAGAGGGAGGGACTGAGAGAGAAGAGAGGATAGAAAGAGAGAGGGAGGGACTGAGAGAGAGAGAGGGAGGGACTGAGAGAGAAGGGAGGATAGAAAGAGAGAGGGAGGGACTGAGAGAGAAGAGAGGATAGAAAGAGAGAGGGAGGGACTGAGAGAGAAGAGAGGATAGAAAGAGAGAGGGAGGGACTGAGAGAGAAGAGAGGATAGAAAGAGAGAGGGAGGGATGAGAAAAAGAGAGGATAGAAAGAGAGAGGGAGGGACTGAGAGAGAAGAGAGGATAGAAAGAGAGAGAGAGGGACTAAGAGAGAAGAGAGGATAGAAAGAGAGAGGGAGGAACTGAGACGAAGAGAGGATAGAAAGAGAGAGGGAGGGACTGAGAGAGAAGAGAGGATAGAAAGAGAGATGAAGGGACTGAGAGAGAAGAGAGAATAGAAAGAGAGAGGAAGGGACTGAGAGAGAAGAGAGGATAGAAAGAGAGAGGGAGGGACTGAGAGAGAAGAGGGGATAGAAAGAGAGAGGGAGGGACTGAGAGAGAAGAGAGGATAGAAAGAGAGAGGAAGGGACTGAGAGAGAAGAGGGATAGAAGAGAGAGGAAGGGACTGAGAGAGAAGAGAGGATAGAAAGAGAGAGGGAGGGACTGAGAGAGAAGAGGGGATAGAAAGAGAGAGGGAGGGACTGAGAGAGAAGAGAGGATAGAAAGAGAGAGGGAGGGACTGAGAGAGAAGAGAGGATAGAAAGAGAGAGGAAGGGACTGAGAGAGAAGAGAGGATAGAAAGGGAGAGGGAGGGACTGAGAGAGAAGAGAGGATAGAAAGAGAGAGGAAGGGACTGAGAGAGAAGAGAGGATAGAAAGAGAGAGGAAGGGACTGAGAGAGAAAAGAGGATAGAAAGAGAGAGGGAGGGACAGAGAGAGAAGAGAGGATAGAAAGAGAGAGGGAGGGACTGAGAGAGAAGAGAGGATAGAAAGAGAGAGGGAGGGACTGAGAGAGAAGAGAGGATAGAAAGAGAGAGGGAGGGACTGAGAGAGAAGAGAGGATAGAAAGAGAGATGAAGGGACTGAGAGAGAAAAGAGGATAGAAAGAGAGAGGGAGGGACTGAGAGAGAAGAGAGGATAGAAAGAGAGAGGGAGGGACTGAGAGAGAAGAGAGGATAGAAAGAGAGAGGGAGGGACTGAGAGAGAAGAGAGGATAGAAAGAGAGAGGGAGGGACTGAGAGAGAAGAGAGGATAGAAAGAGAGAGGGAGGGACAGAGAAAAGAGAGAGGGAGGGAAAGAAAGAAAGAGAGAAGCAGAGGTAGAGGGGAAGGAAAGGGAGAGAGGAAGATATAAGAGAGAGAGAAGAAAAAGACTGTAGAGAAAAGGGGGGAAGAAGGAATGAATAAAAAGCCTGAAGAGTGAAGGGGTAGAAGAGAGAGAGTGAAGAAGACTGAAAGAGACGAGAGGATAGAAGAGAGAAAGTGAAGAAGACTGAAGAGAGAAGGGAAATAGAAGAGAGGGAGAGAGAAGAAAATTACTGAAGAGAGAAGGGGGGATAGAAGAGATAGAAGAAAAAGACTGAAAAAAAGAAGGGGGTAGAAAAGAGAGAGAGAGTGAAGAAGAATACTAAAGAGAGAAGGGGGGATAGAAGAGAGAGTGGATGGATGGATGGATGGATGGATGGATGGATGTGTGAGTTTGGATAGGTGTGTGTGTGGGGATGGATGGAGGAATGAGAGGATAGGTGGATGATGGTGGAGGGTTGCATGGACGGATGGTGGGTAGATGAATGGATTGAGGGATAGAGAGATGTGTATGTTTGGATGGATGGTTGGATAGATGGATAGGTGTGTGGGTTTGGATGGGTGAGTGGATGGATGGAGGGGTGGATGGAGGAATGAGAGGATATGTGGATTATGGATGGATAGTTGACTGGATGGATGGTGGGTAGGTAATGGATTGAGGGTTGGATGTGTGTGGTTTTGGATGGGTATGTGGATGGAAGGATGTGTAAGTTTGGATGGGTGGGTGTGTGGCGATGGAGGAGGATAGGTGGATGTTGGTGGACAGTTGAACAGATGGATGATGGATGGAGGGTTGCATGGATGGATGGTGGGTAGATGAAGGGATGGAGGTATGGAGGGTTGGATGTGTGTGGTTTTGGATGGATTGATGGGTGGAGGCTTGCATGGATGGATTTTGGGTAGGTGAATGGATAAAGAGATGGAGGGATGGATGAGTGTGGTTTTGGATGGATGGATTGCTGGGTGGAGGCTTGCATGGATGGATTTTGGGTAGGTGAATGGATAAAGAGATGGAGGGATGGATGAGTGTGGTTTTGGATGGATGGATTGCTGGGTGGAGGGTTGCATGGATGGATTTTGGGTAGGTGAATGGATGAAAGGATGGAGGGATGGATGAGTGTGGTTTTGGATGGATGGATTGATGGGTGGAGGGTTGCATGGATGGATGGTGGTCAGGTAAAGGGATGGGGGTATGGAGGGTTGGATGAGTGTGGCAATGGATGGATGGTGGGTAGGTGAAGGGATGGGGGTATGGAGGGTTGGATGAGTGTGGCAATGGATGGGTGGTGGGTAGGTGAAGGGATGGGGGTATGGAGGGATAGACGAGTGTGGCAATGGATGGGTGGGTGGTGATTGCGGCACTGGGCACTCACATGTACAAGCCTTTAAATCTTTAAATCTCATTACCATTAGTAATCAGTTCCTCCTTCCCGGTGGGCGTGGCGATCGGACCCTCCGGTTTGTATCTGTAGAATGTAATGATCGTTTTGTCGCTGATCACGCCACAATTACTTAGAAAATCTTTTTAGTAATATACATTAAAGCCGCGGCGAAGTAATAGAATGAAGGGCCGGTATGTGCAGCGGTGGCGGTTGCTATGACGCGTGGCGGAGCGCTATGAGCACTCTAGTTGTGACTTACAAAGACCCGTAATGAATAAGCCTCACGTCTGGGGAGGCTGGAAATTAGCATTTGATGCGAGTGGCGGCATCACCAATAAAGCGCGGTGTAATTGCCAATTTAAAAATAGCAGTTGCATGGAGACAGACGCCCAGGGTGAGAGGCAAGTGCTGATACGGCGGTCTGATGGTCCGTGAAAGCCTTAGAACCAGTGATCCTTTTTATGCTGTAGTCATTGCCTCATTAAAATACCGGACTAATAAGCCTGGAGCACATTAGAGCCCCGCCGAGAGAAGCATTTAAATTAGAACCGACAAACTTCCAACATGGCCGTCCTCTAATAAAGCAAAAAAAACGGCCAAGGATTCCGGTCATGTCTGTTAACCCTTTAAGGTCAAGAATGTATGGAGAACCAAGAATGGATGGTGAACCAAAAATGTATGGAGAACCAAGAATGTGTGGAGAACCAAGAATGTGTGGAGAACCAAGAATTGATGGAGAACCAAGAATATATAGAGAACCAAGAATGGATGGAGAACCAAGAATTGATGGAGAACCAAGAATATATAGAGAACCAAGAATGTGTGGAGAACCAAGAATGGATGGAGTACCAAGAATGTATGGAGAACCAAGAATGTGTGGAGTACCAAGAATGGATGGAGTACCAAGAATGTGTGGAGTACCAAGAATGTGTGGAGAACCAAGAATGTATGGAGAACTAAGAATGGATGGAGTACCAAGAATGGATGGAGTACCAAGAATGTGTGGAGTACCAAGAATGGATGGAGAACCAAGAATGTATGGAGAACCAAGAATGTGTGGAGAACCAAGAATGGATGGAGTACCAAGAATGGATGGAGTACCAAGAATGTATGGAGAACCAAGAATGTGTGGAGAACTAAGAATGGATGGAGTACCAAGAATGGATGGAGTACCAAGAATGTGTGGAGTACCAAGAATGGATGGAGAACCAAGAATGTATGGTGAACCAAGAATGTATGGAGAACCAAGAATGTGTGGAGAACCAAGAATGTGTGGAGAACCAAGAATGTGTGGAGAACCAAGAATGAATGGAGTACCAAGAATGGATGGAGTACCAAGAATGTATGGAGAACCAAGAATGTGTGGAGAACTAAGAATGAATGGTGAACCAAGAATGTATGGAGAACCAAGAATGTGTGGAGAACCAAGAATGTGTGGAGAACCAAGAATGTGTGGAGAACCAAGAATGAATGGTGAACCAAGAATGTATGGAGAACCAAGAATATGTGGAGAACCAAGACTGAATGGTAAACCAAGAATGGATGGAGAACCAAGAATGGATGGAGAACCAAGAATGGATGGAGAACCAAGAATGGATTGAGAACCAAGAATGGATGGAGAACCAAGAATGGATTGAGAACCAAGAATGGATGGAGAACCAAGAATGTGTGGAGAACCAAGAATGAATGGTGAACCAAGAATGGATTGAGAACCAAGAATGGATGGAGAACCAAGAATGTGTGGAGAACCAAGAATGAATGGTGAACCAAGAATGGATTGAGAACCAAGAATGGATTGAGAACCAAGAATGGATGGAGAACCAAGAATGTATGGAGAATCAAGAATGTGTGGAGTACCAAGAATGAATGGTGAACCAAGAATGGATGGAGAACCAAGAATGGATGGAGAACCAAGAATGGATGGAGAACCAAGAATGGATGGAGAACCAAGAATGGATGGAGAACCAAGAATGTATGGAGAATCAAGAATGTGTGGAGTACCAAGAATGTGTGGAGAACCAAGAATGGATGGAGAACCAAGAATGTATGGAGAATCAAGAATGTGTGGAGTACCAAGAATGAATGGTGAACCAAGAATGGATGGAGAACCAAGAATGGATGGAGAACCAAGAATGGATGGAGAACCAAGAATGGATGGAGAACCAAGAATGGATGGAGAACCAAGAATGGATTGAGAACCAGGAATGTATCGAGTGCCAAGAACAGTGGCGGTACATCTATAGAGGGCGCTGGAGCGCCGCCCCCTCTGGCTCTCACACAGCCACTGAAATGCATTGCATGAATCTATATATTTTCGCCACTGCCGGGCGGGGAGGGGCATTTTACAGGGCACAGTGGCTACAATGAGCATAGTGGCGACAATGGGCACAGTGGCATCAATGGGCACAGTAGCGACAATGGGCACAGTGGCATCAATGGGCACAGTAGCGACAATGGGCACAGTGGCGACAATGGGCACAGTGGCATCAATGGGCACCGTGGCATCAATGGGCACAGTAGCAACAATGGGCACAGTGGTGACAAAAAAAGGGCACAGTGGCATCAATGGGCACAGTGGTGACAATTGATGGTACAGTGGCTGCATTTGATGGGCACAGTGGTGACAATTGATGGCACAGTGGTTGCATTTGATGGGCGCAGTAAGGCTGCAATTGTTTTTTTTGTTTTGTTTTTTTGTTTGCGCCCCCTCAAAAATTTTGAGCACCAGCCGCCACTAGCCAAGAGTCTATCGAGTACCAAACATGCATTGAGTACTGTAGAGGGTCAGCCTGGGGCAGGGTTAAGAAGGGGTTAATTGAAGAGGGCGGGTACTTCCCCCTTCAGACCTGATTATTGCCAGCTGAGCTGAAAGTGTCAGTGAGGAGTTGTGTGTACAGACAGACAGACAGCAACATGCTGGGTGAGAGGATCTATTGCTGGATTGTGGCCCTTGCTGGGGTGAGTTAAACAATATAAAAGACTGTTGTTGATAGAGCCGTACGCTGTGCACACAGCCTGTGGGTGCAGAGACTGAACCTTGTGCACCTTTATTGCAAGACAAGCCTGTTGTTTCTTCTATTTTGTTTTGCTGAATAAAGCTTGTTTTGTTTTACCGGACTGCCTGAGACGGCTGTTCACCCCTCTGATCCCCTACAGTACCAAGAAACGTATATATATATATATATATATATATATATATATATGTGTGTGTGTGTGTATATATATGTGTGTGATTCTGCACAGAACTGCCGCCCTGCAGCATTAGATCTGGTATGGGGGGGCCAGAGTCGCTGCTAAAAATCATGGGGCCCTGTACAGCCTACCTGACGGGGGCCCCCTTGAGCTCCACCCCCTGGTCCCACCACTGGCCCCGCCCCTTTTGCTAGAAAATTACATAGAACCCCCAAACACTATATATATTTTTTTAGCAAAGAGAATAAAATGGCGGCCATTGCAACTTTTTATCTCGCACGGTGTTTGCGCAGCAATTTTTCAAAGCAATTTTTTTTTTGGGGGGGGGGGGGGAAACAGTAAAGTTAGCCCAAATTATTTATTTTTTTGGTATAATGTGAAAGATGATGTTACACCGAGTAAACAGATACCTAACATGTCACGCTTCAGAATTGCACACGTTAGTGGAATGGCGCCCAACTTCGGTACTTAAAAATCTCCATAGGGGACGCTTAAAATTGTTTTGCTGGTTACGCTTTTTGAGTTACAGAGGAGGTCTAGTGCTAGAATTATCGCTCTCGCTCCAACGTTCGCGGCAACACCTCACGCCTCACACCTTGCGTATGCGTTCGCTTCTGCGTGCGAGCACGCGGGGACAAGGGCACTTTTAGAAAAATAAAAAATAAAATGTTACTTCAATTTTTTTTTATTTTGGCACATTAAAAAAAAAAAAAATGTTGATCACTTTTATTCCTATTACAAGGAATGTAAATATTCTTTGTAATATGGCATGACAGGTCCTCTTTACAGTGAGATATGGGGGAGGGGTCAATAAGATCCCACCTCTAGGTTGGAAAGCCCAAAAAAAAAAAGATCACCGCTTTCTAGCCGGAGCGACGCCGTTTTTCTTTTCAATGCAGAGGCCGGGCGTGACATCATAACATCACGCCCGGCCCCCTCCGACGATTATAGAGACTTGGGCGACCATCTGGTCTGTCGGAAATCACTATGATCGGCATCCGGGGGCCGGCGGATCACAGGTGAGTCGGTAGAAGCGCCGGAGGGCGGACTTCCCCCTTTCGCCGCCCGTAAGAACGATCAGGCAGCGGAACAGCCGCTCTGATCGTTCTTATGGCGTAGGGAATCGCTGGCTGAAAATGCTGATTATCTGTAGCTCCTTCCACCATTCGGATATCCCCCCCCCCCCCACACACACACAAAGTGGCGGACGTCATATGACCGCCTGCGGATGCAGAGTGGTTACGCAAAAAAATTGGGGAAAAAAAAAAGTACTTTTTTTTTTTTTTTTTTTTTTTACTTTCTGCAATAAAATGTATCCAATAAAAATGTATCAAAAATGTATCAAATCTCTTCAATAGCTTAGGCCAACATGTATTCCGCAACATCTTTTTTGTAAAAAAAAAAAAAAAGCATTTATTGATTGGTTTGCGCAAAAGTTATAGCGTCTACAAACTGTGTGATGTATTTATGTATGTTTTATTTATTTTTTACTAGTAATGGTGGTGATCAGCAGACAGTGCCACCCATGCCATGCCACCAGTGCCATATTGTGCTGCAGACAGTGCCACCCATGCCACCAGTGCCATATTGTACTGCAGACAGTGCCACCCATGCCGCCAGTGCCATATTGTGCTGCAGACAGTGCCACCCATGCCGCCAGTGCCATATTGTGCTGCAGACAGTGCCACCCATGCCGCCAGTGCCATATTGTGCTGCAGACAGTGCCACCCATGCCACCAGTGCCCTATTGTGCTGAAGACAGTGCCACCCATGCCATGCCGCCATTGCCATATTGTGCTGCAGACAGTGCCACCCATTCCATGCCGCCATTGCCATATTGTGCTGCAGACAGTGCCACCCATGCCGCCATTGCCATATTCTGCTGCAGACAGTGCCAACCATGCCATGCCGCCAATTCCATATTGTGCTGCAGACAGTGCCATTCATGCGGCCAATGCCATAATGTACTGCAGACAGTGCCACCGATGCCATGCCGCCAGTGCCATATTGTGCTGCAGACAGTGTTTGCCATGCCGCCAGTGCCATATTGTGCTGCAGACAGTGCCACCCATGCCGCCAGTGCCAAATTGTGCTGCAGACAGTGCCACCCACAATGTGCTGCATACAGTGCCACCCATGCCATGCCGCCAGTGCCATATTGTGCTGCAGACAGTGCCACCCATGCCATGCCGCCAGTGCCAAATTGTGCTGCAGACAGTGGGGGGCACTGTCCATGCAGGTAACAAATGCGTTATGGGCCATAACACATGTGCTACCTGCAGACAGTGCCACCCATGCCATGCCCCCAGTGCCATATTGTGCTGCAGAGAGTGCCACCCATGCGGCCAATGCAGTTGAGCTCCCGTTGAGCTTGTGGGACCTGGGGCCCCCCCTGTTTAGCTGATGGCGCCTGGCCCCCCCTGTTTAGCTGATGGCGCCTGGGCCCCCCCCCTGTTTAGCTGATGGCGCCTGGGCCCCCTCTGTTTAGCTGATGGCGCCTGGGCCCCCTCTGTTTAGCTGATGGCGCCTGGGCCCCCTCTGTTTAGCTGATGGCGCCTGGGCCCCCTCTGTTTAGCTGATGGCGCCTGGGCCCCCTCTGTTTAGCTGATGGCGCCTGGGCCCCCTCTGTTTAGCTGATGGCGCCTGGGCCCCCTCTGTTTAGCTGATGGCGCCTGGTCCCCCATTGTTTAGCTGATTACGCCTGGTCCCCCCCTGTGTAGCTGTTGGCGCCTGGGCCCCCCCCCTGTTTAGCTGTTGGCGCCTGGGCCCCCCCCCTGTTTAGCTGTTGGCGCCTGGGCCCCCCCCCCTGTTTAGCTGTTGGCGCCTGGGGCCCCCCCCCCTGTTTAGCTGTTGGCGCCTGGGCCCCCCCCTGTTTAGCTGTTGGAGCCTGGGCCCAGTGAAACAGGACCAGTTGTACTGCCTTTATCAGCGGCCCCATTTCTAAGTGGCATGTCCTAAAAAATAAATAAAAAAAAAAAAAAACAACAATAATCAAAAAATAAAAAGATAATTTACAAGAAAAATTAAACCCAAAGCAGAAGTTTGCTGCAGACCGCAGTGTTGATCCATCACGTTCTTCGCTCTGTCACGCAGGACGCGATGATAACTTCTCGGGAGGACGACAAACGCCGTCTCTCTCTCTCTCTTTTTGATTTGGAATTGCTCGGAATTAATTTGACAAACACACAAAAGCCAAAAGTGAACAGTTGTAATTATATCTGCGCACAACAAACCGCGTTTCGCTGCCAGGATGAATTTAGTAGCTGTGATCTGTCAAGTTTATTATTACCATGTATTTCCTATTTTCTATTATTTATTTAATGTATTTTCAGCGCAGAGGAGTTGGGGGTGGGGGGGGGGGACGATAGTGGGGAGGAGGGGGGGGGGTAAAGTATAAATAACAAAGATAGTGTAAGAGGAAGAGAGAATTCCGCATAAATAGTGTATGTGGAACTGGAAGGAAATGTCAATAGACGGAGCGGTAATAAATTCAGCCGTACAATTCCCCACACCGGACCCGGTTCAAGTGGAGACCGCCGGATCCGGCAGCTAAGACAAGGCGGGGAATATTCCGATGTCGGAGCGGAGATGACGGAGAAAGTTTCTGCAGAGTTTAAGTTTTTGAGAAATGATCAAAGCGCACCATAAACTTTCCCAACTTCTACCCGAGTGCAAAGCTTAGAGCGGAATTTACATCTTCTTCCGATCACCGAAGGGGAGGGGAGGTGTTGTGTTGGCCAGAGAAAGCAAAAATACTTCAGGGGGTCAAAATAACAAAGAGAGTAACTAAATGGATCGGAGGTGGAAGCCCCACTCCACAAGTCAAAACTATTCCAACGTAGGATCGAATAGAAGACTTTATACAAGAGCCAATACGTTTTGGGGGAACAGAAATAGCCTAACATCAATAGTATGTAAGCTCTTGGAGGGTATTATAAGGGACTATATACAAGATTTCAGTAATGAGAATGAGCTGGGTAAGAATACAATGTACACATCACAGTAAGCACCTCCATGGTTAACAAGAGGAAAGAATTAAAATTAGACTTAACATTAATAAATCACCGGGACCAGATGGCTTGCACCCAAGGGTGCTTTTGGAACACAGTCTAGTAATTGCCAGACCATTGTTCCTAATCTTTACTGACAGGAATGGTACCAGCTGATTGGAGAAAAGCCAATGTAACACCAATATTTAAAAGGGCCCAAAATACATCCCAGGAAATTACGGACCAGTTAGCCTAACATCAATAGTATGTAAGCTCTTGAAAGGAGATAAGGGACTATATACAAGATTTTAGTAATGAGACTGGGCTGGATGAAGAATACAATGTATACAGACTGGACTGGATAAGAATACAATCTACACATCACAGGAAGCACCTCCATGGCTTGCTTCCGAGGGTACTTGGGGAACTCGGTCAAGTAATTGCCAGACCTTTGTTCCTAATTTTTACTGACAGTCTACTGACTGGAATGGTATCAGCTGATTGGAGAAAAGCCAATGTAGCAACAATATTTAAAAAGGGCCCAAAATACATCCCTGGGAATTACAGACCAGTTAGCCTAACATCAATAGTATGTAAGCTCTTGGAGGATATTATAAGGGACTATATACAAGATTTTAGTAATGAGATTGGGCTGGGTGAGAATACAATGTAAATGTATACAGACTGGGCTGGGTAAAGAATACAATGTATACAGACTGGGCTGGGTAAAGAATACAATGTATACAGACTGGGCTGGGTAAAGAATACAATGTATACAGACTGGGCTGGGTAAAGAATACAATGTATACAGACTGGGCTGGGTAAAGAATACAATGTATACAGACTGGTCTGGATAAAGAATACACATCACAGGAAGCACCTCCATGGTTAACAGAGGAGAGAATTAAAATTAGACTTGGGGAAACTAAACATTATTAAATCACCAGGACCAGATGGCTTGCACCTGAGGGTACTTAGGGAACTCGGTCAAGTAGTTGCCAGACCACTGTTCCTAATTTTTACTGACTGGAATGGTACCAGCTGGAGAAAAGCCAATGTAGCACCAATATTTAAAAAGGGCCCAAAATACATGCCTGGGAATTACAGACCAGTTAGCCTAACATCAATAGTATGTAAGCTCTTGGAGGGGATAAGGGACTATATACAAGATTTTAGTAATGAGATTGGGCTGGGTGAGAATACAATGTAAATGTATACAGACTGGATAAAGAATACAATGTATACAGACTGAGCTGGATAAAGAATACAATGTACACATCACAGGAAGCACCTCCATGATTAACAGAGGAGAGAATTAACTTAGGGAACTCAGTCAAGTAATTGCCACACCACTGTTACTAATTTTTACTGACTGAAATGGTACCAGCTAATTGATTAAAAGCCAATGTGGCACCAATATTTAAAAAGTGGCCAAAATACATCCCTGGGAGTTACAGACCAGTTAGCCTGACATCAATAGTATGTAAGCTATGTATACAATGTATACAGACTGGGAACTACCACGCATGGTGTGGAAAGATTTTTAACAAAGGGTCAGGCACATCTTTTTGCGCATTTGGTGCAGACTATTCTAATCAATGGGTTGCCCTACTTGCAATGCACAGGAACATGCAGAAATGCGCAAAAACGCACATGTGCTCCGTCGCGCCTGCGAGGTGCGAACGCAGCCTCAGAAATGTACTGCAAGTTTTTTATATGTATTTGCCTGGACATTCACTTCATTCTCTCCTCTGCCGGGAAGCCATTGTTCTTTTGTTCTTTTGTTTCTTTGAGGAAATGTTGCACCTGATTCCCCTCTGCAGAGCGTTCTGCGTTTTTTTTTCTCTGGAGCTGCGCTGAGAATGGATGACAGCAGAGCCATAACCGGCCAGCTAACACTCTAATAGGTCTCAGGTCTCCGGTGCGGCGTGGATTACACTCTCTGGCTGACAGGCCGGCTGCAATGAGCTGATGTATTAATTATATGTCTGCGCTGGCCGCTTCAATAAATCTCACCATGGCGGCTCACACCGGCCTGTCTAGGTCTGTTAGTCCGCTGATGATAAACAATATATCTGTTCAGGTGAGGGGTTGGGGGGAGGGGGGGTGGTGTTTGTGGCTGCGCATTTTTGGAATGGCGACAGAGGACTGCGTGACACCGTAACACCGCCTAATGGATGGACGGCGAGACATCGACCTCTCCTGGAACCTCCACTCCGAGCCTGGAAAATCACAAAATTATCATTTTCACAAAATAATAATAATAATGGTTATACCAACAATAATAATAATATTTATGTGTTATAATAATACCAATTTAACTAAATTATAACAATATTATTATTATTTTTTGTTTTACAATAATGCAGAATAATAATAATACTGAATTATAATAATTTCACTGAATTCTAACATTAATAATACTTATTAATAATAATGAATGATACTTAATATTAAAAATTGTGACATTTTAATCCTGAACTATAGCAATATTATTAATAATAATAATAATAATAACAATGCAGAATATTAATAATACTGAATTATAATATCACTAAATTCTAACATTAATAATAACAGTAAAAAAAAACAGTGAATAATAATACTTAATAATAAAAATTGTGAATAATAATATATAATAATTATAACAATATTATTATTACAATGCAGAGTAATATTAATAATACTGAATTATAATATCACTGTATTCTAACATTAACACTTATTAATAGTAAATAATAATACTTAATAATAAAAATAGTTACATTTAATACTGAATTATAGCAATAGTATTATTATTAATAATAATGCAGAATAATATTAATAATAGTAAATAATAATACTTAATAATAAAAATAGTTACATTTAATACTGAATTATAGCAATAGTATTATTATTAATAATAATGCAGAATAATATTAATAATAGTGAATTATAATATCACTAAATTCTAACATTAAAAATAACAGTGAATAATACTTATTATTATAATTCAGTATTATTAATTATTATCACTGAATTATAACATTAATAATACTTATTAATAATAGTGAATAATAATACTTAATAATAAAAATAGTGAAATTTAATACTGAATTATAGCAATATTATTATTATTAACAATAATACTGAATTATAATATCACTAAATTCTAACATTAATAATAACAGTGAATAATAATACTTAATAATAAAAATTGTGAATAATAAAATATAATAATTATAACAATATTATTATTACAATGCAGAGTAATATTAATAATACTGAATTATAATAATATCACTGTATTCTAACATTAATAATACTTATTAATAGTAAATAATAATACTTAATAATAAAAATAGTGAAATTTAATACTGAATTATAGCAATAGTATTATTAATAATAATAATGCAGAATAATATTAATAATACTGAATTATAATATCACTAAATTCTAACATTAAAAATAACAGTGAATAATACTTAATAATGAATAATAATAATACTGAATTATAATATCACTGAATTCTAACAATAATACTTATTAATAATAGTGAATAATAATACTTAATAATTAAAATAGTGAAATTGAATACTGAATTATAGCAATAGTACTATTATTATTAACAATAATGCAGAATAATATTAATAATACTGAATTATAATATCACTAAATTCTAACATTAATAATAACAGTGAATAATAATACTTATTAATAATAATAATGATGATGATGAATAATATTTTATAATAATAATTGTGAATAATATTGAATTATAATATTATTATCATTACAATGCAGAATAATAATAAAAATACTGAATTATAATATATTCTAACAGGGGTCGCTAAGGTAGCCGGAGCGCACAGGGTGTCGCTAAGGTAGCCGGAGCGCACAGGGTGTCGCTAAGGTAGCCGGAGCGCACAGGGTGTCGCTAAGGTAGCCGGAGCGCACAGGGTGTCGCTAAGGTAGCCGGAGCGCACAGGGTGTCGCTAAGGTAGCCGGAGCGCACAGGGTGTCGCTAAGGTAGCCGGAGCGCACAGGGTGTCGCTAAGGTAGCCGGAGCGCACAGGGTGTCGCTAAGGTAGCCGGAGCGCACAGGGTGTCGCTAAGGTAGCCGGAGCGCACAGGGTGTCGCTAAGGTAGCCGGAGCGCACAGGGTGTCGCTAAGGTAGGCGGAGCGCACAGGGTGTCGCTAAGGTAGGCGGAGCGCACAGGGTGTCGCTAAGGTAGGCGGAGCGCACAGGGTGTCGCTAAGGTAGGCGGAGCGCACAGGGTGTCGCTAAGGTAGGCGGAGCGCACAGGGTGTCGCTAAGGTAGGTGGAGCGCACAGGGGTCGCTTAGGTAGGTGGAGCGCACAGGGGTCGCTTAGGTAGGTGGAGCGCACAGGGGTCACTAAGGTAGCTGGAGCGCACTGACCCGGTTATTGGCCAGCCAAAGCCTCCGGGGGTGAAGTGGTTAAAAACAGCGGAGCTTTCAACCCTAGAAAAAGTGAACATGACGGCGGAGGCGGACATAACGGAAGCTACAGATTCTTAATTTTCTGCCCCTTTCCCAAAGCTTGCTTCGTTTTAAGAAACCCGCTCCTTAGGAAGTAGGCGGAGGACCTCTCTGTTAGCTTCCTCCAAAGGAGAGATATCACAGAGGACGAGGATCTGGAGGAATGGATTAGAGGTAGCGATGGCCCAATTCATTTTTACCACTAACGAGCTTTGGGAGGCTTCACCTTGCCAGTGCCCAAACATCGGGGGGGGGGGGGGGGTAGCATATAAGAAAAGTAGAAAGAATTGAAGACTGTACAGAATTTCACAATGTTGATTCTCAAATCGGGTTCTTTTAAAAAGCGGAAAACTTTGCAGGAAGACAAATTGGACAAATTGTTTTAAAAAAAAAAAAAACTAAAATTGTCCGCCCCCTGGATAGGCAGTTTTTCTTTTACCCAACTTCTTCAATCGTAGCTCACTTACCATTTATTCCAACTCCGCCACTCTACAATTATAGGTCCTTTTTTCTTGTGGGGCGCCTGTTTGGTCCACCCTCCCTCTCAATACTATTCTCCATCCTTCTCTTTTTGTTTCTTGCCTTTTTTATATCATTTTGCTCACCTTCCTGTTCCTCCCACATAACAACCACACTTCGCCTTACTAGTTAATTCCTAGAGGTTATACTGTAATATGTATATACACAAACTATATTACCAAAAGTATTGGGACACCTGCCTTTACATACACTATCTTGTCAAAAGTATTGGGACGCCGGCCTTTAACGCGTGCGTGGGAGGGGCCTGTGATACTTGTGTGCGTGGGAGGGGCCTGTGATACTTGTGTGCGTGGGAGGGGCCTGTGATACTTGTGTGCGTGGGAGGGGCCTGTGATACTTGTGTGCGTGGGAGGGGCCTGTGATACTTGTGTGCGTGGGGGGGGGGCCTGTGATACTTGTGTGCGTGGGGGGGGGCCTGTGATACTTGTGTGCGTGGGGGGGGGCCTGTGATACTTGTGTGCGTGGGGGGGGGGCCTGTGATACTTTTGTACGTGGGAGGAGCCTGTGACACTAACCTAACTTCCAAATCCCTAATATTATATGAACTTCTTCTGCAGCATGTCCTGGGCCGACATCGGTGGAGCCAAATCTTCACCGGACTTTATTCAATCATACATCATCGGGATCCTGGAGTTCAAAGCTAGACGACTTGGGGGGGATAACGTCTGTATGCGTCCTACAGGGCGGGCGTATTGCAGAAAATACGAGGAAAATGTCTATTATAAAGTAAACACTTTCCTCCAGAGTTCTCGGCAATATGTAGAGGATTTATTAAACTCTGCCCGGCATCCATAATGCATTATACAGAGAGGAGAACAACACTTTGCCCTTGTATATGGAAATGGATTTTGTTGCCGTGTCACTCTCAGCAAAGCCCAGAGGCTTTATAAATAGTGATGAGAGAATCGCCAAATTCTTCTTTTTTTTTTTTTTTGTTTGTCTCAATATATTGTATACAAGCAGATATTGTGATCAGCGGAGAGTTGTACAATTCATAAATCACACATTTACCCGAATTGTGGGAGCTGAGAAACTGTTCAAGGATCACAAGAGCTGACCATTATAAATTCCATTATAAATAAATGGGCTCCTCCCATGTACAATAGTATTATAGGCTCCTCCCATGTGCATAAGTATCGCGGGCTCCTCCCATGTGCATAAGTATCACATCCTTTGCCATAACACTCAGAATTAAGCTCAGGCACATCCTGTTTCCATCGATCATCCTTGAGATGTTTCTACAACTTGATTGGAGTCCATCTGTGGTAAATTCAGTTGATTGGACATGATTTGGAAAGGCACACACCTGTCTAATATGGAGAAAATACCCTGCTCACTGATCCAGGGACATAAGCAAGAGGTCCTTCTCACCAGGCCAAGGATGTGGGGGAAGAGGCCCTTGCTACTGGGCCCAGGATATGGAGAAAAGACCCTTCTCGCTGGTCCAGGGACATAGAGAAGAGGCCAGGACCAGGGACGTGGGGGGAAGAGGCCCTTCTCACCGGGACCAGGGATGTGGGGGGGAAGAGGCCCTTCTCACCGGGACCAGGGATGTGGGGGGGAAGAGGCCCTTCTCACCGGGACCAGGGATGTGGGGGGGAAGAGGCCCTTCTCACCGGGACCAGGGATGTGGGGGGGAAGAGGCCCTTCTCACCGGGACCAGGGATGTGGGGGGGAAGAGGCCCTTCTCACCGGGACCAGGGATGTGGGGGGGAAGAGGCCCTTCTCACCGGGACCAGGGATGTGGGGGGGAAGAGGCCCTTCTCACCGGGACCAGGGATGTGGGGGGGAAGAGGCCCTTCTCACCGGGACCAGGGATGTGGGGGGGAAGAGGCCCTTCTCACCGGGACCAGGGATGTGGGGGGGAAGAGGCCCTTCTCACCGGGACCAGGGATGTGGGGGGGAAGAGGCCCTTCTCACCGGGACCAGGGATGTGGGGGGGAAGAGGCCCTTCTCACCGGGACCAGGGATGTGGGGGGGAAGAGGCCCTTCTCACCGGGACCAGGGATGTGGGGGGGAAGAGGCCCTTCTCACCGGGACCAGGGATGTGGGGGGGAAGAGGCCCTTCTCACCGGGACCAGGGATGGGGGGGAAGAGGCCCTTCTCACCGGGACCAGGGATGTGGGGGGGAAGAGGCCCTTCTCACCGGGACCAGGGATGTGGGGGGGAAGAGGCCCTTCTCACCGGGACCAGGGATGTGGGGGGGAAGAGGCCCTTCTCACCGGGACCAGGGATGTGGGGGGGAAGAGGCCCTTCCCATTGGTCCAGTCACAAAGGTAAGAGGTCTTTCTCACCAAGTCAGGGATGTGGGAAAGGGGCCCTTGTCACTGGGCCAGAAATGTGGGGGAAGAGGTCGTATGTCTGGATATGGGTCTGGTATGGATCTTTAGTGAGTCCCCCACACCGTGTTTTGTTTGTTTTTCCCTTTAAATCTACCTGAAAAAATATGGTACATCAAAAATTCTCTTATCCTGAAAACTGGCCCTGCGCCTAACTTCCCTCCACATGGTCCCGTCACAGTTCAGGACACTTTTACTGCATCGTATTCACACATTTTACGATTTCTCAGAGGAAGTCATTGTAGATGACGGAAAAGCCACCACCTATGAAAAGAGTAGGCCGGGGCTGACGCCTTTGGTCCTGTTTCTGTGACTTTGGCACCGTGTATCGGGGAAACGGCGCAGTTTTGCCCGTCCAGGAAAGTGGCACCAAGAGGAAGAGAGCACATTATTTACAGGTGATTAAACCTTAATTACATTCATGGTACATTTCCCCTCCAAGCCGTTCTGGAGAATTAAGCAAAGTTCCAGCGGCGGGAACCTCCGGTACCATCACTTTGCCGCTCTGTCTGTTCCATTTTCACACTTCCACTGACAAATAATAGAGAGAAAAGTAGAATTCTGCCTGCGAGTTTGCAGGAATCGATTCCGGAATTTGACTTTCATCCTTTTATTTATCACAGGGGGTCCCGAAAGACCACCACAGAGCATTACAGGTCACCTTGCCCGGGGCAAAGAGTTGAGGAGCATCAAAGTAAATTACGCCCAAGTCCTTTTATGTTTTCATCATCTTTTATTTATTTTTTTGACTTTTCTTGTTGTTGGTGTCATTGGGAGGAATTGTGCTCCTTCATTGGTGTCAGTAGGGGGAAATGTGCCCCATCGTTGGGGCGATTGTTAGAGTAATATGAGCAGGAGGGGGGCAAACTTCTTCTTCTACTGTATATAAGCAGGGCTGTCTTAATGAGAGGGCACACCTGGGCACTGCCCAGGGGCCCAAGCTGGGTGCCCCTGCCCTTTCCTCAAAGCAGATGGTCCTTGAGCCCAGGCTGCCCCTCTACACCCCAGATATCCCCCCAGCACTCTGACCCCTCTACACCCCAGATATCCCCCCAGCACTCTGACCCCTCTACACCCCTAGATATCCGCCCAGCACTCTGACCTCTCTACGCCCCAGATATCCCCCCCAGCACTCTGACCCCTCTACACCCCAGATATCCCCCCCAGCACTCTGACCCCTCTACACCCCAGATATCCCCCCCAGCACTCTGACCCCTCTACACCTCAGATATCCCCCCCAGCACTCTGACCCCTCTACACCCCAGATATCCCCCCCAGCACTCTGACCCCTCTACACCCCAGATATCCCCCCAGCACTCTGACCCCTCTACACCCCAGATATCCCCCCAGCCCTCTGACCCCTCTACATCCCAGATATCCCCCCAGCACTCTGACCCCTCTACACCCCAGATATCCCCCCCGGCACTCTGACCCCTCTTTTTTGTTGCCTTTTCTTGTTGTTGGTGTCATTGGGAGGAATTGTGCCCCTTCATTGGTGTCAGTAGGGGGAAATGTGCCCCATCGTTGGGGCGATTGTTAGAGTAATATGAGCAGGAGGGGCGAACTTCCTCTTCTACTGTATATAAGCAGGGCTGTCTTAATGAGAGGGCACACGTGAGCACTCTGACCCCTCTACACCCCAGATATACCCCCAGCACTCTGACCCCTCTACATCCCAGATATCCCCCCCAGCACTCTGACCCCTCTACATCCCAGATATCCCCCCCAGCACTCTGACCCCTCTACACCCCAGATATCCCCCCCAGCACTCTGACCCCTCTACATCCCAGATATCCCCCCCAGCACTCTGACCCCTCTACATCCCAGATATCCGCCCAGCACTCTGACCCCTCTACATCCCAGATATCCCCCCCAGCACTCTGACCCCTCTACATCCCAGATATCCTCCCAGCACTCTGACCCCTCTACACCCCAGATATCCCCCAGCACTCTGACCCCTCTACACCCCAGATATCCCTCTACACCCCAGATATCCCTCTACATCCCAGATATTCACCCAGCACTCTGACCCCTCTACACCCCAGATATCCCACCAGCATTCTGACCACTCTATACCCTAGATATCCCCCCCAGCACTCTGACCCCTCTACAGTACACCCCAGATAATCCCCCCAGCACTCTGACCCCTCTACACCCCAGATAATCCCCCCAGCACTCTGACCCCTCTACACCCCAGATAATCCCCCCAGCACTCTGACCCCTCTACACCCCCAGATATCCCCCCCCAGCACTCTGACCCCTCTACACCCCCAGATATCCCCCCCCAGCACTCTGACCCCTCTACACCCCCAGATAATCCCCCCAGCACTCTGACTCCTCTACACCCCCAGATATCCCCCCCAGCACTCTGACCCCTCTACACCCCAGATATCACCTACCTCCTACCTACTTGATTTCTGTTTACATGCACTGTCTCCATTGTAGGGGCCCCAGAGGATTACTTTGCCCAGGGGCCCATGATGCTATTAAGAAGGCCCTGTATATAAGACTTGTATTCCTTTTCAATAAAGAGTCAGATTCCTGTTTGACCCTCAACACAGAGCCTCGTCTCGTACTTGGGAGGGGGGGGAATTATTCGTATGGGTTTCTTGCTCGGCTGATTGGAATGTTCGGTAGTGTAACGGG
Organism: Rana kukunoris; assembly: GCA_029574335.1. Lineage (NCBI taxonomy): Eukaryota > Metazoa > Chordata > Amphibia > Anura > Ranidae > Rana > Rana kukunoris. The sequence goes on from CM056057.1 coordinate 212,517,864, forward strand.
CGCTCTGCGCGCCTGTCATTTCCTATAGCGTGTCTTATACGGGCCTTTACTTTGACTCTGACTGCAATGGGTTACACTTGATCTCCTGCCTATAAAGGCCTGCATTGGAGATACGGGTGTGGTGGTTCTATTATTGGCAGCTGTAGTAAGCAGTGTTAGGCTGAGCTCCAGCTTGTAAGCATGGAGGCCTTGTTACACCAGCCACTGCTTGAGCTCACTATGCTGCAACACCCTTCCTGGAAACCACTACTCCTTTGCTGCTGATGCTTTCTCTGCAATACAGATCCCTGCAAGCCAACCACAGGACATTGGGCAACCTACCTCTTCATGAGAACCTGTCTCCTAACCTTAGAAGCTACAACCGGATAAGTAACCCTTGTTACATGTATACTGCTATAGCAGATCTACTATTAGTGTTTCAGCTGCTACTATAATGTTACTACATGTGCCGTCTGCTTATATGGGAGATACTACTCTGCTAAACCCTACTTGTTAAATACCAACTTAAAGGCTCAGCAACCTACAAGTCACCATTGCTAGGTCTATCGGTGGCGGCTGGTGCTCCAAATTTTTTTTGGGGGGGGGGGGGGGGAATTGCAGCCTCACTGTGCCCATCAAACGCAGCCACTGTGCCATCAATTGTCACCACTGTGCCATCAAACACAGCCCCTGTGCCATCAATTTATCACCACGGTGCCATGCCATCAAACACAGCCACTGTGGCATCAATTTATCACCACGGTGCCATGCCATCAAACACAGCCCCTGTGGCATCAATTTATTACCACTGTGCCATGCCATCAAACACAGCCACTGTCCCCTCAATTGTCACCACTGTGCCATGCCATCAAACACAGCCACTGTGGCATCAATTTATCACCACGGTGCCATGCCATCAAACACAGCCACTGTGGCATCAATTTATCACCACTGTGCCATGCCATCAAACACAGCCACTGTGGCATCAATTTATCACCACTGTGCCATGCCATCAAACACAGCCACTGTCCCCTCAATTGTCACCACTGTGCCATGCCATCAAACGCAGCCACTGCGTCCATTGTCGCCACTGCGCCCTGTAAAATTCCCCGTCCCCGGTGGCTGTAAATCCACGCCTTTCTTTATGTGACACAGAGATAATGTATAGATCCCCCCCCCCCCTAAACTCCTGTTGCTTGGAGTGACTCCTGGGGCTTAGTACTGAGTTGTCGCATACAGAATCGCATTGAGGTCCTTGTATTCGCAGTTGTGATTCGCTCCCGTTCCTCCAGTGCTGTTACAGATAGCTGCCTTTGTGTTCGGGAATGGAATGTCCTAAACGACTTTAATCCCTTTCATACTCTGGGTGTCAATGGGAAAAATAATGCTCTATTATTGGTGTGGGGGGGGGGGGTTAGTGCCACATCATTGGTGTCAGTGGGGGTGGTATAGTGTCACATCATTGGTGTCAGTGGGGGAGTATAGTGCCACATCATTGGTGTCAGTGGGGGAGTATAGTGCCACATCATTGATGTCAGTGGGGGAGTATAGTGCCACATCATTGATGTCAGTGGGGGAGTATAGTGCCACATCATTGATGTCAGTGGGGGAGTATAGTGCCACATCATTGATGTCAGTGGGGGAGTATAGTGCCACATCATTGGTGTCAGTGGGGAGGAATAGTGTCCCATCATTGGTATCAGTGGGGGGATATAGTGCCACATCATTGGTGTCAGTGGGGGAGTATAGTGTCACATCATTGGTGTCAGTGGGGGAGTATAGTGTCACATCATTGGTGTCAGTGGGGGAGTATAGTGTCACATCATTGGTGTCAGTGGGGGGGTATAGTGTCACATCATTGGTGTCAGTGGGGGGGTATAGTGTCACATCATTGTTGTCAGTGGGGGGGTTTAGTGCCACATCATTGGTGTCAGTGGGGGGGTATAGTGTCACATCATTGTTGTCAGTGGGGGAGTATAGTGTCACATCATTGGTGTCAGTGGGGGGGTATAGTGTCACATCATTGGTGTCAGTGGGGGGGGTATAGTGTCACATCATTGGTGTCAGTGGGGGAGTATAGTGTCACATCATTGGTGTCAGTGGGGGGGTATAGTGTCACATCATTGTTGTCAGTGGGGGGGTTTAGTGCCACATCATTGGTGTCAGTGGGGGGGTATAGTGTCACATCATTGTTGTCAGTGGGGGAGTATAGTGTCACATCATTGGTGTCAGTGGGGGGGTATAGTGTCACATCATTGGTGTCAGTGGGGGGGGTATAGTGTCACATCATTGGTGTCAGTGGGGGGGTATAGTGTCACATCATTGGTGTCAGTGGGGGAGTATAGTGTCACATCATTGGTGTCAGTGGGGGGGGTATAGTGTCACATCATTGGTGTCAGTGGGGGGGTATAGTGCCACATCATTGTTGTCAGTGGGGGGGTTTAGTGCCACATCATTGGTGTCAGTGGGGGAGTATAGTGCCACATCGTTGGTGTCAGTGGGAGGAATAGTGTCCCATCATTGGTGTCAGTGGGAGGAATAGTGTCCCATCATTGGTGTCAGTGGGAGGAATAGTGTCCCATCAATTGTATTAGTGGGGGGGGGGGGATATAGTGCCACATCATTGTTGTCAGTGGGGGAGTATAGTGTCACATCATTGTTGTCAGTGGGGGGGTATAGTGTCACATCATTGGTGCCAGTGGGGGGGGTATAGTGCCACATCATTGGTGCCAGTGGGGGGGTATAGTGCCACATCATTGGTGTCAGTGGGGGGGGTTTAGTGCCACATCATTGGTGTCAGTGGATTATATATTACCCAAGGGCCAGATAAAAGCAAGTAAAGGGCTGCATCTGGCCCCCCGGGCCGCAGTTTGAAGACCACAGCTCTAGAGCAATGCCGGATGAAAACCAGAAGACGGTTCCCCACTCGGCTTTGTGTATCTATAGCTAAAAATTGCAGGTTTATTTATTTTTCCCTCTAAGCTCTGTTCTAAGTTCCAATTCTTGTATTACCCATGTCTGCCCGGCCCGGCTCTATATGTGTATTACTGAGTAACAAAGTCCCCAGAGGGCTCCAGGTTATCAAATCTGTGGCAGAATCCTCCGTCTCGCCGATATGTTGACAAGACTCCCGTTAATAGCCTTGGGGGGGATTTCACAGCCTCGTGTCAAAGAGCAACGTCCATTAGATATGACACGACTTTATTACTGCACCTTATAGTGTGAGAGAAGGCCGATCACATCCACTCTCCGTCCACTCCTGACATCCCATCTCTGCTGCTTCATTAAAGGTTCTCCAGTTCTCCTCCTCCTTCTTTTTTTTTTTTAAAGTGAACCTGTGCGTTTCAGGACAAAACAAAATGTATTAAAGTCTTGCCACAGATTCTCAATGGGATTGAGGTCTGGACTGTAACACGAGTATGCTTTGATCTAAACCAGAGGTCCTCGAGCTCCGGCCCGCCGAGGACCCTTTATCCGTCCCTCCGCACGCGGGGCCGGTTGGAACACACAGCGGTAGACTGCTGTGTCACGGAGCTCACTGTGAAAAATGTGGGCGCGCTGTGATAAAAGTCCCGCCCTCCTCTTAGACCAGCTCGTGTGATGGACGCAGTGTTCTGTCTAGGAGGGGGGCGGGACTTTTATCACAGGGCACTTAAACTTTTCAGTGAGCTCTGTGACACAGCAGGAGATCCCGATGCACACACTGACTGGTGAGGCATTGTTTGGCACAGTAAGGCTGCAAGGGTGAGGGGGGCTTGTAATGATGGTGAGGGGGCTGCAATAGTGAAGGGGGATTGTAATGGGGGGGGGCTTGTAATGATGGCGAGGGGGGGGGGCTTGTAATGATGGCGAGGGGGGGGCTTGTAATGATGGCGAGGGGGGGGCTTGTAATGATGGCGAGGGGGGGGGGGGCTTGTAATGATGGCGAGGGGGGGGGGGGGGCTTGTAATGATGGCGAGGGGGGGGGGGGCTTGTAATGATGGCAAGGGGGGCTGCAATGTTGAACGGGGCTTGTAATGATGGTGAGGGGGGGCTTGTAATGATGGCGAGGGGGGGCTTGTAATGATGGCGAGGGGGGGCTTGTAATGATGGCGAGGGGGGGGGGGCGGCTTGTAATGATGGCGAAGGGGGGCGGCTTGTAATGATGGCGAGGGGCTTGTAATGATGGCAAGGGGGCTGCAATGTTGAACGGGGCTTGTAATGATGGCGAGGGGGGGGCTTGTAATGATGGCGAGGGGGGCTGCAATGTTGAACGGGGCTTGTAATGATGGTGGGGGGCTGCAATGTTGAAGGGGGCTTGTAATGATGGTGAGGGGGGGGCTTGTAATGATGGTGGGTGGCTGCAATGTTGAAGGGGGCTTGTAATGATGGTGAGGGGGGGCTGCAATATTGAAGGGGGCTTGTAATGATGGTGAGTGGGGGGCAGCTTGTAATGATGGCGAGGGGGGGGGGGCGGCGGCTTGTAATGATGGCGAGGGGGGGGGGCTTGTAATGATGGCAAGGGGGGCTGCAATGTTGAACGGGGCTTGTAATGATGGTGAGGGGGGGCTTGTAATGATGGCGAGGGGGGGGGGGCTTGTAATGATGGCGAGGGGGGGGGGGGGCTTGTAATGATGGCAAGGGGGGCTGCAATGTTGAACGGGGCTTGTAATGATGGTGAGGGGGGGCTTGTAATGATGGTGAGGGGGGGCTTGTAATGATGGCGAGGGGGACGGGGCTTGTAATGAGGGGGACGGGGCTTGTAATGATGGCGAGGGGGGGCTGCAATGTTGAAGGGGGCTTGTAATGATGGTGAGGGGGGGGCTTGTAATGATGGTGGGTGGCTGCAATGTTGAAGGGGGCTTGTAATGATGGTGAGGGGGGGCTGCAATATTGAAGGGGGCTTGTAATGATGGCGAGTGGGGGGGCGGCTTGTAATGATGGCGAGGGGGGGGGCGGCAGCTGGTAATGATGGCGAGGGGGGGGGGGCTTGTAATGATGGCGAGGGGGGGGGGCTTGTAATGATGGCAAGGGGGGCTGCAATGTTGAACGGGGCTTGTAATGATGGCGAGGGGGGGCTTGTAATGATGGCGAGGGGGGGCTTGTAATGATGGCGAGGGGGGGCTTGTAATGATGGCGAGGGGGGGGGCTTGTAATGATGGCGAGGGGGGGCTTGTAATGATGGCGAGGGGGGGCTTGTAATGATGGCGAGGGGGGGGCTGTAATGATGGCGAGGGGGGGGCTTGTAATGATGGCGAGGGGGGGGGCTTGTAATGATGGCGAGGGGGGGGGCTTGTAATGATGGCGAGGGGGGGGGCTTGTAATGATGGCGAGGGGGGGGGGCTTGTAATGATGGCGAGGGGGACGGGGCTTGTAATGATGGCGAGGGGGGGGGGGCTTGTAATGATGGCGAGGGGGGGGCTTGTATATGGCGAGGGGGGGTGATGAGGGGGGGGGCTTGTAATGATAGTGGGGGGCTGCAATGTTGAAGGGGGCTTGTAATGATGGCGAGGGGGGCTGCAATGTTGAACGGGGCTTGTAATGATGGTGGGGGGGCTGCAATGTTGAAGGGGGCTTGTAATGATGGTGGGGGGCTGCAATGTTGAAGGGGGCTTGTAATGATGGTGAGGGGGGCTTGTAATGATGGCGGGGGGCTGCAATGTTTAAGGGGGCTTGTAATGATGGCGAGGGGGGGAGCTTGTAATGATGGCGAGGGGGGGCTTGAAATCAGGGCACAGTAAGACGGCAGTGACTGTAAGGCTGCAATGATGGTGAGGCGGCAATGATGGGCACGGGTTGGGGGACTTTCAGTTCTTTTGTTGGCAGGGGGGTGGTATTGAAGGACCGGGCCTCTAATGGTCTGATGGACAGTGAACTGGCCCACTGTTTAAAAAGTTCTGGACATAGGGCGGGACCTTTTGAGTTAAGCGGGTGATTGGTTACTAGGCAGGGGGGGGGGGTGGTCCCAGCAATTAATCATTTGCCTTTCACTTGCAATGCCCTGCCCTTTGTCCGGACCGGACCTGCCCTGCCCTGTGTGATTAAGGTAGCAGCGGGGAGGGAGGGTGCTGTGATATTATAGAAGGGGCGGCAGTGTAATATCTATGGGGGGGATCTATTATGGGTGGAGTCTGTGATGGGGGGGCTGTGATAAGGAGTTTGTGATGGGGGATCTATTATGGGTGGAGACTGTGATGGGGGGGGGGGGGGGGACTGTGATAAAGAGGAGTTTGTGATGGGGGATCTTTTATGAGGGGCTTTGTGATGGATGACCTGATATGGGGGATCTGTGATGGGGGGGGAGTCTGTGAAATACTAATAAGTGTATGTTGATTAAAATATTTTTTTTTTTTTTTTTAAATATTAAATCGTTTTTTTTGCACTACAAATAAGATGTGTGCATAGGAATTTGTTCATTTTTCTTTCTCGTACATCACGGGACACAGAGCGGCATATTCATTACTATGTGGGGTTATATGGAGTACCTTCAGGTGTGGACACTGGCAATCTTCAAACAGGAAGTCCCCTCCCTATATAACCCCCTCCCCTAGAGGGAGTCCCTCAGTTTTTTCGCCAGTGTCTTAGGTGTTGGTCACGGAATAGCTTTGCTCCACATCCTTTGGGATTAAGGGCGGGCTAACCGGATCTGTCCAAGGAGCCTCAGTGCCAAAGTGGACAGTACCCGGGCCCCAAACCGTGGGGTTTTGCCTATAATGCTCCTCTTTGGAGGGCTGGACCCTGGGCCCAGGACTTGGAGTTTGCAAAAAACCATAAGATTCCTGTTTTGCCAGGGTGCTATATAGGTCCAGGACAGTGGGTACCTTCATAGGACCCCAGGGCCTGAAGGTCTACTACGCTACCCACGGAGATGGGAGAAGACTGGATCAGTTTGCTGGTCAAACATCCTGCAGCATGGAGCAGGTAAGGGGGAGCCTGCGGGACTTGGTTCGACAGCAGGCTCCCCGGGGTAACCTAAAAGGGGGGATAGCCTGAGTATGCTCTGCATGGGCAACTGTGATCACTATGTCTAAGAGACAGGATGACACCCTTTCTCCCCCCATCACTAGGCCCCCCTGTCTAAAGGTGTTGCTAGCTAACCTGCTGTTTCTTCCTAGAGGCTAGTAAAGGATCCTTAGGGGCCTTGAGAGAGTCCTACCTGTCCGGGAGTTTTGAATCTGCCGCCGTTTCTGCGCCATGGATCTCCAGCAGCGCGGCTCCTCCATGTTCTTCCTGTTTCCGGGTACGCGCGCGCGCGCGCGCGTCTTATTGACGGTTTCGCGCCATCCAGACAGGAGGGCGGGGGGGGGGCGGGCCTGCGGCGTCATACAGGGGCGCGCCCTTCTGCTGTTATAGACAGCAGGCCTTGTCAGGGCTCAGTCTGTGGCTGATTTTTTCAAGGAGAGGACGCAGGGCGGCAGAACAGTGACTCCCGGTGGCGGAAGAGGGGTAGTACATATGGACTTTGTCCCAATGTCTTTATTGTTAAGCCAAAAAATCCCCCTTATTTGACAGCAGGTTGGAGGCTGGCAAACTTAAATTAGGGTCATTGTATATGGTCAAAGAAAATATATAATATATAATTATTTAAAAAAAAAAAAAAAAAAAAAAAAGACCAACATACGGGCCCATCAGTTTGTGGGGACACTAGTGATCTACTCTCCCCTAAACTCTGGAATTGTACTCCTGGCCACTACAGTCTGTTGTGTGGGCGGAGTCCCTCGATTTTGTATTATGGCTTCCAAGGGTTCGGGGTCAAAGGGTACAAAAAAGACCAAAAAAAAAAACAAAAGGGTTCCCTTTCTGATTCTGATATGCCGATTCTTTCCCCGCAGCTTATTAATTTAAGAAGCGCCTTGGATGAGCCATTAGGGGGATCTGGTGCGGAGGCTGGCCCAGATCAGCCCAGCCCTGTGTTTATCACAGAGGAGATGCTAGCCGTATCCCTAGGGGGGCTAGAAGAGAGAATAGCAGCATTGATCGCTAGAGCTATTCCTGGTAAGAAACGGGTTAGATCCCCATCACCAGGGGGTGTATCCTCAGATGCTGAGATTCTCTCTCCGGAGGAATTAGAATCACAGGAGGATCAACTGGACCTGAACCAAGAGGGTTCAGGGATGGAGGGGTCTACCTCTGAGGAACCATTTTCAGACTCCCAGACAGAGAGACTGTGGGTACAGTCTTTGACGGACATGGTCCGATCGGCATTTAGTTTGCCATTGCCAGAACCTCAGGTTCCTCCGGTATCCTCTCTGGGCTCTTTGAGAGCCCCGTTAAGCAACGCAGTGTTTCCGGTCCATCCTCTCTTGGAGGAATTGATCTTTCGGGATTGGGTACGGCCGGACAGGGTTTTTCTGCCACCAAAAAGATTTGCGGCATTTATCCCATGGAGGAAAAATTCTCCAAGAGATGGAGGCTCCCAGTAGTGGATGCAGCCATCTCATGTGTGAATAAATCACTAACTTGCCCGGTGGAAAACATACATATGTTTAAAGATCCGGTTGATAAAAGATTAGAAACACTTTTAAAAGCATCCTTTGCTACGGCAGGAGCAGTGGTGCAGCCAGCGGTAGCTGCAATTGGAGTTTGTCAGGCATTAAAAGACCAGACAAAAGAGATGTTAAAAGACATGCCTACCCAACAAGCAGAAGAGTTTGCTGACATTCCCAGAGCTCTGTGTTTTGCGGTAGATGCTATAAAAGATTCCATCCAGCAGGCTTCTCGTTTATCACTATGTTTGGTACACATGAGAAGGCTCTTATGGTTGAAGAACTGGGCGGCAGAACCCCCATGCAAAAAGCTTCTGGCAGGATTTCCCTTCCATGGAGGACGACTCTTCGGAGAGGATCTGGATAAATATATTCAGACTATTTCAAATGGCAAGAGTACCCTTTTACCGGTCAAAAAGACATTCCGGGCTCCTACATTTAGAAGGCAGCTTTTTCCTGTCTCGGGGCCCTCTAATTCCAGGCAGTATCGACGGCCGCCTGCGCGATCCAACGGTAACAGTAGATCGCAGGGACAAACCCCTGGGGGTAAGAAGCCGTGGTATCGCAAACCGTCAAAGACAGCCCCTAAGTCTGCCTTATGAAGGGGCGCCCCCACTCTCACGGGTGGGGGGAAGGCTTCGTCTCTTCTCAGAAGTTTGGGAAGCCAAGATCCCCGACAAGTGGGTCCGGGCATCTGTAACCACAGGTTACAGACTGGAGTTTCTAAGGTATCCTCCGCCTCATTTTCAAGAATCAAGGCTACCAAGGGATCCAGCAAGGAAGGCCTCAATGCTGGCAGCTTTGGATCACCTGCTTTGCCAGGACGTAATTATAGAAGTGCCAGCCCAAGAGCAAGGCCTAGGTTTCTATTCCAATCTCTTTGTCATACCAAAGCCCAACGGCGATGTCAGGCCAATTTTGGATCTAAAGAGGTTAAACGGTTATCTAGGGGTGCGGTCCTTCCGGATGGAATCCATCCGGTCAGCAGCCGCCGCGCTTCAGAAGGACGATTTTCTGGCCTCCATAGACATAAAAGATGCTTACCTTCATGTACCAATCTTTCAGTCGCATCAAAGGTTTTTACGCTTCGCGGTCGGGCAGCGACACTTCCAATTCAGGGCGCTCCCTTTCGGGCTGGCCACGGCCCCCGGGTATTCACGAAGATCCTAGCCCCAGTTCTGGCCAATTTAAGAATCCAAGGAGTCACAGTCCTAGCATACTTGGACGACCTTTTAATTATAGATCACTCACGGACGGGTCTGCAGAAGGCAGTAAACCTCACGGTTCGGTACCTCGAAGAATTCGGCTGGGTCCTAAACCAGGGAAAGTCAGCATTCCAGCCTACAAAGCAGTTGGAATACCTCGGCATGAGGTTAGACACGGAACGTCAAAAGGTGTTCCTGCCCCTTGTAAAGATCAGGGCGATCAAGGGGTTGGTTCAGTTGGTTATAAACAAGAAAAGACCAACTATTCGCCTGTGTATGCGATTACTAGGCAAGCTAGTGGCCACATTCGAGGCAGTACCATACGCTCAGATCCACACTCGCGTCCTACAGGCAGCCATTCTAGCAGCCTGGGGCAAGAGGGCACATGCCTTAGAGTCCCCTTTGACGCTATCATCAAGGGTCCGACAAAGCCTGGCCTGGTGGTTGAACCCTCAGAACCTTCTAAAGGGAAGATCCTTCAGCCCTGTTGTCTGGAAGGTAGTTACCACAGACGCCAGCCTGGCAGGCTGGGGGGCGGTCTTCGAGGGGTTCTCCCGCCAGGGAATTTGGGTGAAAGCAGAGAGGCAGCTCCCCATCAATATCTTGGAAATCAGAGCTGCTCGCCTAGCCCTGTTGGCGTGGACCTCCAGATTAAAGGGGTTCCCGGTGAGAATCCAGTCAGACAATGCCACGGCGGTGGCATACATAAACCACCAAGGGGGAACCAGGAGCCAGGCCGCTCAAAGGGAAGTGAACTTGATTTTTCAATGGGCAGAGGTTCATGTACCCTGCATTTCAGCGATATTCATTCCCGGAGTGGACAACCTGCAGGCAGACTTCTTAAGTCGCCAGAGTCTGTTGCCAGGGGAGTGGTCTCTGCATCCCCAGGTCTTTCAGACAATATGCCAGAGGTGGGGAACGCCAGACGTAGATATAATGGCATCCAGGTTCAACAAGAAACTAGACAGGTTCGTGTCGAGAGCGAGGGATCCTATGGCCTGCGGAACCGATGCGTTGGTTTGCCCTTGGCATCAATTCAAACTTCTATATGCATTCCCTCCACTACAGTTACTCCCCCGCCTGTTGCGCAAGATCAGAGTGGAGCACAAGCCAGTCATTCTAATAGCTCCAGCTTGGCCCCGGAGGGCTTGGTACTCACTAGTCCTGAATATGGCAGTGGGAGACCCTTGGACTCTTCCTCTACAACCAGACCTACTCTCACAAGGTCCGATCCTCCACCCTACATTACAGCGTCTAAATTTGACGGCCTGGAGGCTGAATCCCTGATTCTCAGGGGTAGGGGTCTGTCTAGGCAGGTAATCCCTACCCTGATTAAGGCTAGAAAGCCGGTCTCCAGGGTAATTTATTACAGGGTGTGGAGGAACTATATAGGCTGGTGTGAATCCAAAAGATGGAATTGCCGCAAATATACTATTGATAGGGTGTTAAGTTTTCTCCAGCTAGGAGTGGATAAAGGCCTGGCACTAAGCACAATCAAAGGACAGATCTCAGCTCTGTCAGTGTGGTTTCAGAGGCCGCTGGCCACCCACTCGCTGGTAAAGACCTTCTTACAGGGGGTCTTGCGTATTAATCCTCCTGTCAAGTCACCAGTTTGTCCTTGGGACCTAAATCTTGTCCTGTCCACTCTACAGAAACAGCCTTTTGAGCCTTTGGCTGAGATTCCTTTACTCTTACTGACAAGAAAATTGGTTTTCTTGGTCGCCATAGTTTCGGCCAGGAGAGTGTCGGAATTAGCAGCCTTATCATGTAAGGAACCATATCTTGTTCTGCATAAGGACAGGGCAGTTCTCCGGCCCCATCCTTCCTTTCTACCAAAGGTTATATCCAAATTTCACTTAAACCAGGATTTGGTACTTCCATCCTTCTTTCCAAAACCTACATCTAGAAAGGAGGGGTTGCTGCATACCTTGGATATTGTCCGGGCCATGAAGGCCTATCTTAAAGCTACAGAAAAGATCCGGAAAACAGATGTGTTATTCGTTCTACCAGATGGCCCCAAGAAGGGGCAGGCAGCTGCAAAATCCACCATCTCAAGATGGATTAGACAATTAATCATTCAAGCCTACGGGTTGAAGAGGTTGCCTCCTCCGTTGTCGGTAAAGGCCCATTCTACCAGGGCCATGGGCGCCTCTTGGGCAGCACACCATCAGATCTCTATGGCTCAGATATGCAAGGCGGCAACGTGGTCATCAGTCCACACGTTTACAAGGTTTTATCAACTAGACGTGAGAAGGAATGCGGATTCTGCCTTTGGACAGGCAGTACTACAGGCTGCAGTTTGAAATCCTCGGGATCAGAAACACCCTTGGTTATAAAAAAAAAAAAAAAAAAAAAGTTTTTTCTTGACTAAGTTGGAATTATTATTATGATTTGAGTTTATCTCTAAATTGAATCCTTCTTTGGAAGATGTCTCCCTCCCCTCATTAAAGCATTGCTTTCGGACATCCCACATAGTAATGAATATGCCGCTCTGTGTCCCGTGATGTACGAGAAAGAAAAAGGGATTTTTAAATACAGCTTACCTGTAAAATCCTTTTCTTGGAGTACATCACGGGACACAGAGCTCCCACCCCTTTTTTGGGTGACCATTTTGGGAGGCATACTGCTTGCTACAAAACTGAGGGACTCCCTCTAGGGGAGGGGGTTATATAGGGAGGGGACTTCCTGTTTGAAGATTGCCAGTGTCCACACCTGAAGGTACTCCATATAACCCACATAGTAATGAATATGCCGCTCTGTGTCCCGTGATGTACTCCAAGAAAAGGATTTTACAGGTAAGCTGTATTTAAAAATCCCTTTTTTTTTTTTTTTTTTTTTTAACTATAGTCCGGCCCCCCAACAGTCTGAGGGACCGTGAACTGGCCCTCTGTTTAAAAAGTTTGCGGACCCCTGCTCTACACTAACACAGTACATAGAAATAAAAGAAAGACGCGGTTGTCTGTCCCGCCATGGCTGAGGGAAGATCTACGTCGGGAGCATTTTGTTTCGCTCGGCATTATTCATCTTTTATATTGTATTGGCTCACGCATGTCTGCCGTCCATCAGATCTCGTGCCGGCGTAGCTGTGCTGGGGAACTTATTATGGGAAGACAAGTGATGTGAGATATCGGAGAGTATTGGTTGGGGGATGAGATGGTTGTCAAGATATTTTTGTGTTGACAAGACAAGTGGAACTTGTTTGGTTAATTATTCCATGGAGACCTTTCTCTGCAAACGGCATGTGGGGGGGGGGGGGGTAAAAGAAGGAAGATCTATATGTTAGCCGGAACTCTTCCAGCTGAGAAAAGAGACGGGTCTTGGGAGGAAGAGAAATCCCAGGCCAAATGCTAACTTTGGGCCCCGCACAATTGTGTTTTCTCAATGTTACAAAATAAAAATACAATAACGCAATGTCGCCATTTTTGTTACGGCAAAGTTTATGCCGAGTGAAGTTAGTTTGAAAAGTAAGCTCTAGGTTTGAGAGTGAGGTTAAGCTTAGGGGGTCAGGTCCAAGTTTATAGTTGGAATTTGGTGGTTGGGTTTAGGTGCTGCTCTGAGCATAAGAGTTTTACCTTTTGGGATACAACAGGGCTTGACAAAATCCGTGCGCCAGGTCGCAATTGCGACAAATTTGACCCGCGCCCGCCGGTAATTACCGGCCGTCGCGGGCCCGCCGCGATCGCGGTGGGGGAGGTGGGAGCGCACGGAGGCACAGGATCCTGTGTCTCCGTGCTCAATGGAGGCCGTGGCTTTGCGGCTTTGTGAAGTCCCCAAGCTTCCTTCTGTGACCTGCGCCATCTTTTGGGATAGAGTGAGGCTAATACTTTTGGATGTTGGTTTGAGGTTTAAAGTAAGGTTTTTAGGTTTGGTTTTGGGTTAGATTAGGTTTAGAGTTTTGACTGAGGTTTATGGTTAGGATTTAGTGGTTGGGCAAAGGTTAAGGGTTAGGTTTAGGTGCTGTACTGAGGATAAGGGTTACCTTGTGGGATAGAGTGAGGCTAAGACTTTTGGGTTGATGTTTCGGTTTGGGTTAAGTACTAAGTTGAGAAGTTAGATCAGGTTTAGAGTTTTGACTGAGGTTTATGGTTAGGATTTAGTGGTTGGGTTAAGGGTTAGGTTTAGGTGCTGTACTGAGGATAAGGGTTACCTTGTGGGATAGAGTGAGGCTAAGACTTTTGGATTATGGGTTGATGTTTCGGTTTGGGTTAAGTACTAAGTTGAGAAGTTAGATCAGGTTTAGGGGTTTGATTGAGGTTTGTGGTTGGGTAACGGTTAAGGATTAGGCTATAGAGGCTCGTAACTTTAATATTAAAGTTACGAGCCTCTATACCATCTTTAGTTGCCCCTAGCGTAAGCCATCCAGCCCTAGAACTGAGTGGGGACCACACTATTATTCCATTATGGGAATTTACCCCACTCACGGAAGTCTCGGTTAGAGAGATTATCCGGGCTTTAAAAGCCTCCTCCTCCCCTTTGGATCCATGTCCCCCTAATTTGATGAAATCTTGCGCGGAGGCCCTGGCCCCGTTTTTATACAGGACATTATTAATAGCTCCTTTGCCTCCGGTCGGGTGTCGAGTTCTCTTAAGCAGGCGGTGGTGACTCCCCTGCATAAGAAACCATCGCTCGCCCCGACTGAGATGAGCAAATTGAGACCAATTTCTGGCCTTCCGTTCGTGGCGAAGATAGCCGAAAAAGCTGTGGTAGGTCAACTTCAGAGTCGCCTAGAGTCTAATAACATTCTGGATGACTACCAGTCGGGATTCCGGCCTGGGCGAGGCACAGTCAGCTCTTGTCAACGTCCAGGACGATCTTCTGACGGCTTTAGACCAGGATCATTCGGTGGTTTTAGTGTTACTGGACCTGTCATCTGCATTCGACACCATTGACCATTAGGTGCTTCTGGATCGATTGGTAACGATTGCCAGTTTAGAAGGTCAAGCCTTGGCATGGATGGCCTCCTTTCTCCAGGAGAGGACGCAGCGAGTACAGCTGGGGGTTTTTCAATCAGCTGACCTCCCCCTCTCCTGTGGAGTTCCACAGGGATCGGTTTCATCTCCGGTCCTGTTCAACATCTATGTGAGGCCACTGGCTGACCTCATCAGGCACCACAATCTCCAGTTCCATGTCTATGCCGATGACACGCAACTTTACTTTAAACTCAAACATGGTGAAGTTGCTCCCGAAACCCTGGCCGCTTGCCTTCGGGAGATCGATCAGTGGATGTGTGCCAACTTTCTGAAGTTAAACAATAGTAAGACCGAATGTATTACCTTTAGTGACTTGAGTCTGGCCCCTACACTGCCTCAATGGCCCTCGGAGTTTGGCAGCGTTCCCGAGAGAGCCACCCAGGTCAGGGACTTGGGAATCATCCTGGACTCTCGGTTGACTCTGACCCCCCAGATAAGCAAGGTGGTGAGTACCTGCCACTTCCATCTGAAACTTCTGAGGGTGTTATTTCGATTCATTGACCACCCCAGCAAAAAAAACGGTTGTCTCTGCTACGATCTCTAGTCGCCTGGACTATTGTAATGCCCTGTATCTAGGACTTCCTAATAACTACTTGCATAGATTCCAGCTTGTCCAAAATGTAGCTGCGCGGCTACTCACGGGTGCTTCCCGCAGAGAGCATATCACCCCCTCTCGTCGCCCTGCATTGGCTTCCTATTTCCAACAGGATATTGTTCAAGACTGGTTGTATTATGCACAGGGTATTCTATGGTTCGGATCCAGGCTACCTCCGTGCAAGATTAATCAAATACGTCCCCTCCCCGTTCCAGTACCTCCTTGGATTTTACGGTGCCTCGCTTTAGGAAGGCTCGTCGGGGAGGTCGCTCTTTTTCCGTCCAGGGGGCGAAATTTTGGAACAGCACCCCCCTGCCCATTAGACAGGTTAGCAATCTCCTGGCTTTCCGTCGCAAACTTAAAACCTACTTGTTTTCCCAAGCCTATGGCTGAGTCAGTAGAGGGGGGGGGTTTCGAGTCCTTTTTTATGTTATACTAGGTCTCTCCCTTCTTAGTACCCCTTTTAATTGCTGCGGTGCCGATTTTTAGTTCTCCGTCATGGGTGATGTGTACTTCTTTTCTTTTGCGTTTAGCGATTCGAGGCCCTATGGGTAAGACGGGCGCGATATTAAACATCTTTTAATAATAATAAATAATAATAAGGTGCTGTGCTGAAAAGGGTTATCTTTTGTGATAAAGTGAAGCTTAGACTTTGGATGTTAGTTTGAGGTGTAAAGTAGGGTTTTTAGGTTGATTTTGAGTTAAGGGCTAAGTTGAGAAGTTAGCTTAGGTTTAGAGTTTTGACTGAGTTTTATGGTTAGGATTTTAGTGGCTGGGTAAAGGTTAAGAGTTAGGTTCAGGTGCTGTACTGAGGATAAGGGTTACCTTCTGGGATAGAGTGAGGCTAAGACTTTTGGATTTTGGGTTGATGTTTGGGTTAATTACTATATTGAGAAGTTAGATTAGGTTTAGGGGTTTGATTGAGGTTAATGGTTAGGATTTAGTGGTTGGGTTAAGGGTTAGGTTTAGGTGCTGTACTGAGGATAAGGGTTACCTTTTGGGATAGGGTGAGGTTAAGACTTTTGGATTTTGGGTTGATGTTTGGGTTAATTACTATATTGAGAAGTTAGATTAGGTTTAGGGGTTTGATTGAGGTTAATGGTTAGGATTTAGTGGTTGGGTTAAGGGTTAGGTTTAGGTGCTGTACTGAGGATAAGGGTTACCTTTTGGGATAGATTGAGGCTAAGACTATTTGATGTTGGGTTGAGGTTTAAAGTAGGGCTTTGAGGTTAGTTTTGGGTTAAGGGGATAAGTTGAGAACCTCGTCGGGCGAAACTCATCGTTCCGCCCGACGAGGTTCCCGATGAGCGGTCGAAAAGGTCGTCGGGCCAAATTTCCTCATTGAACAACGAGGAAATGGAGAACATGCTCTCTATTTTGGCTCGACGAGCTTCACGGCGGTTTGCTCGTCGAAAGTGTACACACGACTTTTTATGATTTTTTTTCTCGGCAGAATACGTCTCCCAGCGAGCTTCTCGCTGGATTCTGCCGAGAAACTCGGTCGTGTGTACGGGGCCTCAGGGTTTGAGTTAGTTAGGTTTATGGTTAGGATTTAAGTGGCTGGGTAAAGGTTAAGAGTTAGGTTTAGGTGTAGGTGCTGTGCTAAGGATAAGGGTTACCTTTTGGGATAGATTGAGACTAAGACTATTGGAAGTTAGGTTGTTTTTCAGTTAAGGGCTAAGTTGAGAAGTTAGATCAGTTTTAGGGGTTAGAGTTAGGTTTATGGTTAGGATTTAGTGGTTGGGTGAAGGTTAAGGATTAGGTTTAGGTGCTGTGCTAAGGGTTACCTTTTGGGATCGATTGAGCCTAAGACTAATGGATGTTTGGTTGAGGTTTTTAGGTTAGGTTTGGGTTATTATGGGCTAAGTTAAGAAGTTGGGTTGGGTTTAGGGGTTTGATTAAGGTTGATTGGTTAGGATTTAGTGGTTGGGTTAAGGATTAGGTTTAGGTGCTGTACTAAGGATAAGGGTTACCTTTTGGCATAAATTGAGGCTATTGGATGTTGGGTTGGGGTTTAAAGATTTTTAAAGGTTGGGTTTGGGCTAAGGGCTATGTTTGGGAGTTGGTTTAGGGGTATAGGTTTTGGTTTATGGGCAGAGTTTGATGGTTGGGTTTAGGTGGTTGGCGTAGACTAAGGTTAACTGTTAGTTTTTAGATGTTGTGGTTGAATTTTAAAATGAGGGTTTTTAGTTTAGTAATGAAAGTTGTCACCAGAACAGAAATAAAGGGGAAATTTGTCATAATGTCCTACCCCCCCCCCCCCCCCCCCCCCCCCCCCCCCCCCCCCCCCCCCCACGCTGCAATGGTCCACTTGCGGACTACCCACCGCTATTTGACGGTGGCAGTATGGCACTCGTAGCTGTACGGCGGGCGCTTTAAGGAGTATAGGTGGCGCACGCGTGCGCCGTGTGACATAGGAGCCAATGCACGTGGCCGTCGGCCACCGACGATCGCTTCTTAGGACGACAGAACGGGGATATGTCAATGTAAACAGAAATCTCTGTTCTGTCAGGAGAGACAGATCTGCTGTCCCTAGTACTTGGGAACAGCGATCTGTCTCCTCCCCCCCCCCACAGTTAGAACACACACTAGGGAACACACTTAACCCCTTAAACGCCCCCTAGTGTTGACACCTTCCCTGCCAGTGACGTTTACACAGTAATCAGTGGCTATTTTTAACACTCATCGCTGTATAAATGTCGCTGGTCCCAAAAAAAGTGTAAAACATGTCCGCTGTGTCCACCACAATGTCGCAGTCCCGATTTAAAAATTGCAGATCGCCACCATTACTAGTAAAAAAAATGCCATAAATCTTTTTATATTTTTTTGAGGGATGTTAATTATAGCAAAAAAGTAAAAAATATTTGTTTTTAAAATTGACTTATTTTTTTTATTTTTTTTCTGGATCACCTCTGCGTTTTTTTTATTTTTTTGCTATAAAAACAAATACAGTAGAACCTCGGATCGTAGTTAATGAGCGTTTCGCAATACGAGCGATGTGTACTTTTTAAAATCCTGACTCGGTTTGCGAGTGTTGTTTCGCAGAACCAGCAGGTTTTAAGCCAAAGCCTGTGTGCAGTACCGCGTTTGGCCTGAGGTGGGTGGGGGCGCCGAAGCCGGAAATGCTCGGAAAACCTTGGAAATGTTCCGTTTCCGTTCCTTTCCAAGGTTTTCCCGAGTTCAGCCAAGCTGTCCTCGGGTTTTTCCAGGTGTTTCCGAGGCCCTCCACCTCTGGCCACATGCGGCATTGCATGCCATTTGAAGTCAATGCGGAACTAACTATCTTCGTTTCCATTGACTCTTATGAGGAAACTCGCTTTGATATGCGAGTGCTTTGGATTACGAGCACTCTCCTGGAACGGATTGTGCTGGTAATCCACTGTACCACCAAAAGAAAGCTTTATGGTTGGGGGGGGGGGGGACGTCAGTTTTGTTTGGGTACAGCGCCGCAGCACCGCACAATTGTCAGTTAAAGCACCGCACAATTGTCAGTTAATGCGCCGCAGCACCGCACAATTGTCAGTTAAAGCGCCGCAGCACCGCACAATTGTCAGTTAAAGCGCCGCAGCACCGCACAATTGTCAGTTAAAGCGCCGCAGCACCGCACAATTGTCAGTTAAAGCACTGCACAATTGTCAGTTAAAGCGCCACAGCACCGCACAATTGTCAGTTAAAGCGCCGCAGCACCGCACAATCGTCAGTTAAAGCGCCGCAGCACCGCACAATCGTCAGTTAAAGCGCCGCAGCACCGCACAATCGTCAGTTAAAGCGCCGCAGCACCGCACAATCGTCAGTTAAAGCGCCGCAGCACCGCACAATTGTCAGTTAAAGCGCCGCAGCACCGCACAACTGTCAGTTAAAGCACCGCACAATCGTCAGTTAAAGCGCCGCAGCACCGCACAATTGTCAGTTAAAGCACTGCACAATTGTCAGTTAAAGCGCCGCAGCACCGCACAATCGTCAGTTAAAGCGCCGCAGCACCGCACAATTGTCAGTTAAAGCGCCGCAGCACCGCACAACTGTCAGTTAAAGCACCGCACAATCGTCAGTTAAAGCGCCGCAGCACCGCACAATTGTCAGTTAAAGCGCCGCAGCACCGCACAATCGTCAGTTAAAGCGCCGCAGCACCGCACAACTGTCAGTTAAAGCACCGCACAATCGTCAGTTAAAGCGCCGCAGCACCGCACAATTGTCAGTTAAAGCGCCGCAGCGCCTTCCCGCAAAAAAACATGGCCCGTTCAGGAAAGAGAGGTGGGGGTGTAAATCTTTCCGTGGCTGAAGTGGTTAATACTCTCTTGTGCACCTGAAGGTTTGCCAGCAATTATTTTTTTCAGTCTGGAGCGCTCCTTCTAAATTCACGTCTAACAAGCGGGCGAGAGCGTTCACCGAGCAACAAATGTTTTTAAAAAAAATAACTCTAAATGTATCAAGTGGTGTCACAGCTTGGGGACTTCTGTTTACGACGCGGCCCGTCACGCCGAAGAAAACAATTATTTCCGATGCTGTTTTTTTGACATCCATTCAGATCGCACGTCGTACCCGCCGCTCAGGGTTATCCTAATTGATGGCCGCTTTGATGTCTCGCGTCGGGGTGAAGGACGTTTGCCGGTGACACGCTGGCGTTGAGGATAATTAGGCGCGCGAGGAAGTCTTAATAATCCGAGGGGGTCCCTATTTAAAGACAAGGGCACTTAAGTACAGCTTAGAATTCTATTCCGCTCCCTGTCGTGTTGGAGCGGCGGATTTGGCGGGTCTCGGCGAGGAGTGAATTCGTCTGCTCCGCGGTGTTGGCCAACTACCGTTCAGATGACACTCGTCAAACCTTCGTAGAATCCAAGGTGATAGAAATGCGATCGTCGTCTTCCTGTGCAGCGTTCTCAGATTCCTTTCATTGGAAATACACGATATTGTCAAAAGTATTGGGACGCCTGCCTTTACACACACATGAACTTTAATGGCATCCCAGTCTTGGCCCATAGGGTTCAAGATTGCGTTGGCCCAACCTCTACGCGATAATACCAAAAGTATTGGGACGCCGGCCTTTACACGCATATGAACTTTAAAGCGGATGGTTCACCAAAAAGCAAATATTAAAAGCCAGCAGCAACAAATACTGCAGCTGCTGACTTTTAATATTAGGACACTTACCTGTCCTGGAGTCCAGCGGCGTCCGCAGCAGAGGATGAGCGATCGCTCGTCACCCTGCTGCTCCCCCCTCCATCCACGGCGAGGGAACCAGGAAGTGAAGCGCTCCGGCTTCACTGCCCGGTTCCCTACGGCGCATGCGCGAGTCGCGCTGCGCCCGCGATTGGCTCCCGCTGTGTGCTGGGAGCTGAGAGTTCCCAGCACGCAACGGGAAAAGCCTGTCTTAGGGTTCTGTGTTGAGTTGGCCCCGCCCTTTGCAGCTATAACAGCTTCAACTCTTCTGGGAAGGCCGTCCACAAGGTTTGGGTTGCAATACAAATCCATTGGAATGGTGGGGGGCCTGGAAAGGCTGTTATCGGTGGAGGCCGTATCTGGCGTATGTGGCTCTCCCCGAGAAAACCTTGAAGGGCTCATTATCTGCCAGGGAGGGGGGCTGCACCGCTCTGGCTGACGGCTGGGCCGGACAGAAGCCTGTGGAGCATTTGCCCCTGGAGTGGCAGTCCCCGAGAAAACCTTGAAGGGCTCATTATCTGCCAGGGAGGGGGGGGGGCTGCACCGCTCTGGCTGACGGCTGGGCCGGACAGAAGCCTGTGGAGCATTTGCCCCTGGAGTGGCAGTCCCCGAGAAAACCTTGAAGGGCTCATTATCTGCCAGGGAGAGGGGGGGGCTGCACCGCTCTGGCTGACGGCTGGGCCGGACAGAAGCCTGTGGAGCATTTGCCCCTGGAGTGGCAGTCCCCGAGAAAACCTTGAAGGGCTCATTATCTGCCAGGGAGGGGGGGGGGCTGCACCGCTCTGGCTGACGGCTGGGCCGGACAGAAGCCTGTGGAGCATTTGCCCCTGGAGTGGCAGTCCATGGGTCTGCCACTCCAGGGACAAATGCTCCACAGGCTGCTTTCCGGCCCAGCCATCAGCCAGACCGGTGCAGCTCCCCTCCCTGGCAGATAATGAGCCCTTCAAGGTTTTCTCGGGGGGGGGGGGGAGCCGCATATGCCAGATACGGCCTCCTCCGATACTATTCCAGGGGTGCTGTTACTTCATTGTGAGTTGAGGGTCATTTAGAATTATGGCACCAAGGTCACTGGACTTCGTACACTTTTTCACACCTGCCTCTTGGGCCGGGCCGGCCATTGTTTCATGCAATGGCACTTTCACTTCCTCTCTCCACTTCCTTCCCCCACTTTTTTTCATTTAAGCCCCGTTTGTCACTTTTTTTTTGTCTTTGTACACATTTTTTGCATGTGTGACTGGTAGGGTGTAGGTCCTCGGACCTGCCCTGAAAGTCTTGGGAAGGGGTGGACATGGCCTTCTGGCTTAGTTTTGCTTCCTCTCTCATGGGGTCTCCTTTCGGGGGAGCCCCACCTAGCATTTGGTGTAAGGATCCAGACGAGGACTGGGGTACTAACGCCCTGGGGGATCGGGGTAAGATCCTTTGATTTCGGAGGACTATGTGTACACCTGTTGCATGTTTTGTGTATCATTCTTTATGTGTGTGCACTTTTTTTGTCGCAGAGGGGAGTTTTTGGGAGGCACAGGCTTTAAAAAAAAAAAAAAAAAACTGGATCGGGCTCAGGTAAGTATAAGGGGTGTGTTTTTTTTTTTTTTTTTTTTTTTTTTTTTTTTTTTTTTTTTTACCTTCATGCATAGAACAGGGGTCTCCAAACTATGGTCTTCCAGTTGTTCAGGAACCACAATTCCCATCATGTCTGTGAATGTCAGAGTTTTACAATGCCTCCATGGGATGTGTAGTTCCGCAACAGCCAAAGTTTAGAGATCCCTTTGTTTAAGCTACCTGTGTTTCCCCGAAAGTAAGACCTACCCTGAAAAAAAGACCTACCTTGGTTTTCCAGGAGGGCTGCAATATAAGCCCTAGGCAAAAATAAGACCTAGTTTGAAGTGGTGGTCCCCCCTCCTCCTCTCCTGCCTGTAGGTGGAGGATCTTGACCCCCCCCCCTCCCTCTGCAATGCTCGGACCGTGGAAGAGAGCTCAGGGGGGCTATGAAAGCCCAGAGCAGTACTCGGATCTCCTTCTTCTGCCTGTCAGTGGGGGATCTCGGGGGGGCCCACTCCCTCTGCAATGCTCGGACCGCAGAAGAGAGCTCAGGCGGCCTATGGAAGCCCAGAGCAGTACTCGGATCTCCTATTTCTGCCTGTCAGTGGGGGATCTCGACCCCCCCCCCCCCTCTGCAATGCTCGGACCATGGAAGAGAGCTTAGGGGGGCTATGGAAGCCCAGAGCAGTACTCAGATATCCTTCCTGTCAGAGGGGGATCTCAGCCCCCCTCCCTCTGCAATACTCGGACCGTGGAAGAGAGATCAGGGGGGCTATGGAAGCCCAGAGCAGTACTCGGATCTCCTTCTTCTACCTGTCAGTGGGGGATCTCGGCCCCCCTCCCTCTGCAATGCTCGGACCATGGAAGAGAGCTCAGGGGGGCTATGGAAGCCCAGAGCAGTACTCAGATCTCCTTCTTTTGTCTGTCAGTGGGGGATCTCGGTCCCCCTCCCTCGGCAATGCTCGGACCGCGGCAGAGAGCTCAGGGGGGCTATGAAAGCCCAGAGCAGTACTCGGATCTCCTCCTTCTGAAATTAACATAAGACCCGGGCTTATTTTCAGGGGGAAACACGGGATATGTGAGTGATCGACATGCAATAACAGATCTCTCCTGCAGATGGCGCTAGAGAGAAACTGCAGGTCCTTTTAATAGAAAGGTCGGAAGGGAAGCCGTCAATTAATTCCATTTTAACTGGAAATTTTCTTTAAGTTAGCGCACACCTTGATAAGGCGCGAGGCCAGAAAATGTCTATTTGTATCAAAGTGCTGGTGGCCGGCGTATATATCCGTGACATTAATTTCTATTTTCAGAATTAAATAGAATGGAAAGTGGTGAAGATTAAAAAAAAGAGAGAGAGAGAGAAATGGGAGAGAGATGTCACAATTAATGTACGGTCCTTGTAATGTACAGAGTGTCTCGTAATTTACGGCGTAACAAGCGCGGCCAGATATACATTTACTGTAAACGTGGATCTTTCTCGCAGGAATAACGATAGATCAAAGCACAAGCAAAGGCTAAGCTTGTTAGGTTCTGACCACACTAAATAATTAAACTCTGGAGCCGAGACAAATGGATCGCCGCACAAACGCGCGGGCGTCTTACTTACCAGCAAATTTTGGCCAAGGAGTGAGCCGGAATCGCATTGCGCCATTCACAGCCATAACTTAGTCTGAGGAATCGGCTGTCGTGTTTTTAAACACAAATATCTAACAATCTGGACACTTGCCTTTAATAACATATTAATATAACATATATACATAATAATATATTTATACTACCGTATATACTCGAGTATAAGCCGAGGCACCTAATTTTACCACACAAAAAATGGGGAAAACTTATTGATTTGAGTATAAGCCTAGGGTGTGAAATGAAGCTGCTACTGTAAGTGCAAAAGAGGGTCAACAGTGGCCATTTGCCGCCTTGCGCTGTGGCCATGTGGCCCTTTTCTGCCTCGCGCTGTGGCCCTTTTCTGCCTCGCGCTGTGGCCCTTTTCTGCCTCGCGCTGTGGCCCTTTTCTGCCTCGCGCTGTGGCCCTTTTCCGCCTCGCGCTGTGGCCCTTTTCCGCCTCGCCCTGTGGCCCTTTGCCGCCTCGCCCTGTGGCCCTTTGCCGCCTCGCCCTGTGGCCCTTTGCCGCCTCGCCCTGTGGCCCTTTGCCGCCTCGCCCTGTGGCCCTTTGCCGCCTCGCCCTGTGGCCCTTTGCCGCCTCGCCCTGTGGCCCTTTGCCGCCTCGCCCTGTGGCCCTTTGCCGCCTCGCCCTGTGGCCCTTTGCCGCCTCGCCCTGTGGCCCTTTGCCGCCTCGCCCTGTGGCCCTTTGCCGCCTCGCCCTGTGGCCCTTTGCCGCCTCGCCCTGTGGCCCTTTGCCGCCTCGCCCTGTGGCCCTCGCCCTGTGGCCGCCGCCTCGCCCTGTGGCCCTTTGCCGCCTCGCCCTGTGGCCCTTTGCCGCCTCGCCCTGTGGCCCTTTGCCGCCTCGCCCTGTGGCCCTTTGCCGCCTCGCCCTGTGGCCCTTTGCCGCCTCGCCCTGTGGCCCTTTGCCGCCTCGCCCTGTGGCCCTTCGCCGCCTCGCCCTGTGGCCATTTGCCGCCCCTCGCTGTGGCCATTTGCAGCAGCACTGTGCCCTCACTGTGCTGCAGTTGGCGGCCGTCCATTGTAACAAAGCCCCACCTCCTACTCGTCCGTGATAGGCGGAACACTGAATACTGACACAATGCTGGGATCAGAGAAACGGCTCACTCGAAAGGAGTGTTTCCGAGTTGTTCCGAGTGCATCTGAGCATCTTATCCCTACTAAAAAGCGTCCTCTGCTCTACTGCGCGTGTGTTTGAAACTTTGGGGTACACACCCTAATGCATTAGGCTGCGCACACCTATGAATAGCTCGTTTTACGACACGCTCGTTGAACCACGTTACTCGCAATGCGAGGTATTACTGTATCGTACCTCCCAACATTTAAAAAAAATTACTGCGGGACAAGTTGTTAGGGGGGGGGGTTCCCCGCGAACGGAGTTGTTGAGCGGGGGGGCCGCGAACAAAGTTGTTGAGCAGGGGGAGGGGCACGGACAAAAATGTTGAGCGGGACGGTTGGGAGGTATGCTGTATAGGTAAATCGTCAGGCTTGGCCTGAGTGGTTTTCTGGGTCAGGTGAGTGACTCTGGTAGGCTCCTCCTCCATAAGACAATTCTCGCTGTGCCCATCTGCCGCCTCGCTGTGCCCATTTGCATCCTTCAACTTCAGAATGAGGGACAAATGAGCATACCTCCCAATGGAGTTGTTGAGCGGGGGGTTCCGCGGATCAGAGTTGTTGAGTGGGGGACGAATTCTGTGGATCAGAGTTGTTGAGCGGGGGACGAATTCTGTGGATCGGAGTTGTTGTTGAGAGGGGGGTTTACCGCGAGAGTTACCGCGAATCGCGTGGGGGGGGTGCAACGAAACTGGGGCCCAGATCGCGGACAGTCCCGCAAAATCCGGGACGGTTGGGAGGTATACGGGGCCTCCACCCTCTTGCTGAACATTGTCCCGTACTTAAAGACTTTAACGATCTCCACGCACGTCCCCCGGCAGCGTGACAGATGCGATTAGAAGGCGGCCTTGCGACGCCGGTCACTCTACACTTGCGCCGCGGCAATGGCACCAGTGTAACGACGGCGAGGGTTTGAGTGACACGCGGTGAAGAAAAAATCCCCGCCGTAGCGCGATCCGCAGAGACTGCGCGGCTGAACAATCACTTATGCATACAGTCAATCATTCCCCGGCATTGATATGCAATGTCTGCCGGAGAACCAGTCTATTTATCGGCGGTAATAATAAAGGGAAATGCTTTCTCTGGGTTTTGGAAATTTGAATTGCAAAACTCGACTCATTGGGATGAAGGAGGGGAAAAAGAACCGACTTCGGCTTAGACACCAGGAAACGCAAACTCGCAGAGACTTTCTCCCCCTGCATAATAACGCCGTGGATAAATGGAAAGAATAATTTACTCCGCAGACGCCGTAATGGATAACCGCCAGTTTTCACTCCTTTAAAAAAAAAACGACGCGTACGACATTTAAAGTAGATGTAAACCCCAATCGCCAAAATTCCACATCACATAATGCCATTCCAAAGGTCATTTCCAATATATCTATATATACAATGGGCCAGATTCAGGTAGATGCGCGCTTCTTTTCGCCAGCGTAGCGCAACGCATATACGCTGCGCTGATGCAAACTAGCGAGTAAAGTACAGCATTCACCAAGCGCATGGCCGTTACTTTACGACGGAGTAACGAAGATGCGTTGGCGCAACCCGACGCAAGTGGGTGTGATCATATGTAAATGATGGGCGGAGCCCAGCGCAGAGGCTTACGTTCAGCGCATCATCCACGGAGCATGCGCGGTGAGTGAGGCTTCACTCGGGCCCCCTGTGCGCATGCTCACAACTTCCGTCGGCACCACTTCACGGGAAACGTCAGAGCAATGTGTTCCGTTGCGCGTATAAAAGCGCCAGCGGAAGCGCCATTCCGGCGCAAAAGTATTTCCCTTTCCCCCACCCCAGGGAAGTTACTTTTGCACTGTGATGGCTGCTCCCGCTCCCCCCAAAGAGAGGAGGAACCTCAATTTCAACTCCCAGGAGGTGTCTGTTATCTCGGCTATGGAGACTTTTAATGAGTTCCTCCACGGCACCAAAAGTCGGAAGACCAGCCGGGAGAGGAAGCAAGGCATCCTGGAGACCATTGCTGGCAGGGTGAATGTTTTGGGGTATTCCACCCGGACTGCTGGCGATATCCAAAAAAAAAATTAATGACCTGCGGCGCAAGGTCCGTGGCAAGGTGGCCACCATCAGGAAGCATGAGAGGGGCACTGGTTGTCGACCCCCATGTGGGGTCAGCCTGACCACGGAGGAGGAGGTGGTCGCCCGCTGCCTGGACAGGGAGCAGTTGGAGGGGGTCCCTGGATATGACTCCATGGAGGAAGGCTCCAGGACAGGTAAGTGATTTTTACCCCCTTTTTGGTGTGTTGCATATGGGGGGGGGGGTAGGGTACATGTGCCAAGTGTGTGGGACCACCCAACATGTGTCTGCTTTGTGTCATCCACAGATGACAGAGCTGGGCCATCATCTGTTGGCGGCCAGTCCACCCCATCCCCCCAACGGCATCCTGTGCCCGAGCCCATGGGTGGTGAAGAGACCGAGGTGGAGGAGAGTGCCCACACCTCACCTGCAGAGGTGGTT
The DNA here is from genome assembly GCA_029574335.1 of Rana kukunoris. Lineage (NCBI taxonomy): Eukaryota > Metazoa > Chordata > Amphibia > Anura > Ranidae > Rana > Rana kukunoris. The sequence continues at coordinate 212,544,982 of CM056057.1, forward strand.
GAGGAGCAGCCTGTTGTGGCAGAGCAGGACATAATATTATTTTTGGAGGAGTCCTCCTCTTCTGCAGGACCCTCTCAGATCCCCTCCCCCATCATAGGAAGCCCCTCAAGGGCGACTCCATCCCCCCGGGGACAACCATCTACTGGCCCCAGGAAGGCCACCCGTAAGACCAGGGGGGTGTCTGATCTGGTCCAGGACCAGGTGGCGAGGGATCACGCCAGGCAGACGCAGCAAATGGGGGACATAGTTGGGCACCTGGACAGAGTGGCTGACAACCTGTGCTCCGTGGCCCAGATATCTTCTGCAGTGCAGGATGTCAGCTGCAACTGCGCTGCAGTGGTGACCAGTCTGGGGGAGGTGCAGGGTGATATAAGGCACCTCACTGCAGCAGTCCAGGCAAACACTGCTGCCATCCGAGACCAGGGGAGGCAGAGTCGGCGGGCCCAGCATTACCAGGTCACCCGGCAGCTCAGGATGCAGGCCCAGACCAATTCGTACCTCGGCCAGATTGCCGTGGCCTTGGAGGGCATGCAGGCCACACCTGCCAGGAGTGGCCCACCCGGGGATCAGCCACCTCCAGATGCCCCCCCCACCCCCACCCCCACCATCCAGGCAGCTGAGGAGCTAGAGAGGGGCCACCAGAAGGAGCCCCCGGCATCCCAGATGATTTGTTTTTATTTTTTTTGTTTTTTGAATGCTCAGGATATGAGATTTTTATTTTATTCTTAATGCTCAGGTTATGAGTTTTTTTTTTTTTATTTTGTGATTATGCTCTCGATATGAGATTTTTATTTTTTGATACTGCACACGTTGCAGTGTGAATGGTGTGTGAATGTGAGGGGGTGGCACTCCTGCCAGTAAGGGGTGTCACCCTCGGCCGTGGTGGAGAAGTTATCCCCACGGCTGTATGAATGACGTGTGAAAGGTGTATGAATGGACAGCGACATCATGAGGGCCTTGACGCTGGCGTTGCTGTTTCCAAGTCCTACATGTTGGACTTGGGCTAATCCAATGCGATGTGGAGTGTGTGATCTAGGGACATCAGTGGTGTACACGCGTGCATTGTCCGTGTGATCAATGTTTTGGTTTAGTGTCCAAAGATGCCAACGGCGAGGACCCTCCTGACTGGTCTTCCATCAGCTGAATGGGTCTCCTCTGGCAGGGGGGGGGCTGTCTGATTGGGGGGTCAGGTCATCACGTATGTCAATATGCAGGCCTTTTCTCATGGCAAAGTTGTGCAGCATGCAACATGCACCGATGATCTGACACACGAAGGTAGGGGAATACAATAGGGTCCCCCCGGACTTATCCAGGCAGCGGAAACGGGACTTCAGGAGCCCGAATGTTTGCTCCACCACTGCACGGGTTTTGATGTGTGCTTCATTGTATTTTCTCTCTCCTCTGGTTTGGGGGTTCCGGAAAGGAGTCATGAGATGGGGTCCCAGTGCATATGCAGAGTCACCTGTAAGGGAAAAGACAGGAGGATGTTAGTCATGCATGTGCCCCTTCTGATGTGCATCATGGGGGGGGGGACAGTCATGCCTGCCACCCATGTCACTCACCAACCAGCCAGTTGTCCCCATACACGTTCTGCTCGAATTCTGCTGGGATGGGACTCTGATTGTATATGAAGCTGTCATGGCTGGATCCGGGGGGTTTGGCACGGACGTGCCATATGAGGCGTTGGGCATCGGCTATCACCTGTACGTTGATGGAATGCCAATGCTTCCAATTGCGGTATATGTGCTCTGTGGCACTGGGGGGCTGTAGGGCCACATGTGTGCAATCAATGGCCCCCACAGTGCGTGGGAATCCTGCAATGTTGTAGAAATCTGTCATTGCCTTCAGCCGCAGCTCCTCAGTGGTGGGTCTGATGAACTGGTTGGACATGCGTCTGAGGATTGCAGGGACAACCTGGTGCACACATCTGCTCATGGTGACATCCCAGCCACCACTCCACTTGTACGCTGGAATGATCCACTTGCAAGGAAATGGAGTGTTGCCAGTACCTTTACCAGTGGCTGCACTGCTTGTGAGCGGTGTGTCTTGCTGGTGATGTCCTCCTGCAGGGTTGTGGTTAGTTCAAGTATTGCATCTGGGCTGAATCTGAAGAGGCGATACACCTCCTCATCCCCCATGCCAAAGAGGCTCATGCGCGTGCGGTATATCCTCTCATGTGCCCGCCTCCTTCGTTCCGGGGGACCCATTAGTAGTGCTAGGACCGCGACTGCCCCTGGCATGTTGGCACACAGAAGTGTTGTCCTTGCAAGTGTGGTTGTTCAGCTTGCTAGTTTCGTCGGTAACACTGCTGCTGTAGCTGCTCTCCTGCTGACCTGAGGCCGTCTGGAGTAAAGATAAAGCAGCTATTTGTAGAAATAACTTTGCGCCGGACGGACGAGATACGCGCGGCGCATGTAGCCAGCGTATGGTGCTAATCCGTTCGCGAAACGGGAAATCTCCCTCATTTGCATATTTGCATGGCACATCAATAGGCGCGACGGATGCCACGAGCGAAAATATGCGCTAACGATACTCTGGCCAGGGAAAGTTAAGCCGATCGGAAAAGGCCCGTTTTTCTGGCGCATCTAGGTTGGTGGGTACGGCCGCGGAGATACAGCGGCGCATCTTGACAGTTACGCGGCGCATATCAAAATACTCCAGCGCAACTCTACCTGAATCTGGCCCAATGTATTTTGTTTTGATTTAATCATTTTTTTAAAAATGCAGTTTAATTTAGTAAATTCTTTAAATTGATAATATATTGCGTATGTAGATATGCAAATCTGACCATCCCGGCTGCTGTATCTCTGAAATAACACTAAAGCCTCAGGACATAGCAGAGGAGGCACTAAATACCCTCCCAGCAGTCAGCATCAGGTGTTGACTTATTATTGTGATTTGCTGGATACCGGAACTACTACCTTACAGTTAGGGGGCCACAGCACCACCAACAGGTGATCCAGGTTCTGACAGAAGGGGTTCATCACAGGTAATGTATTTGGGTTGTTGCAACACACCTGGGTGGGCTCCAGGCACAATGCTCTGAGTCCCAAGTCCACCCTATTTTTAAGCTTTTAGAAAACTGAGACCAGGATCTAAGTGTGGCTATGCAAATCTGATCATCCCTGCTGCTGGATCCCTGCGTTCAGTATCTCTAAAATAACACTGAAGCCTCAGGATATAGTAGAGGAGGAACTTAATACCCTCCCAGCAGTCAGCATCGGGTGTTGACTTATTATTGTGATTTGCTGGACACCATAACTACCTTACAGCTGGGGGACCACAGTGCCACCAACAGGTGATGCAGGTTCTGACAGAAGGGGTTTCTTTACAGGTTACATATTAGGGTTGTTGCAACACACTTTGGTGGGCTTCAGACACAATGGGCCAGATTCAGGTAGATGGGCGCTTTTTTACTTGGGAGTAACGTTTCTCGTTTACGTTACTCCGCCGAAACTTTAGGAGCAAGTACTGTTATTCACAAAGCACTTGCTCCTAAAGTTGCGGCGGCGTAGCGAAAATGAGCCGGCGGAATTCAAATTGGGCGGGTAGGGGGCGTGTTTTATGTTAACTATGCACGATCCCGCGGCGAACGTACTGCGCATGCGTCGACTGTCAGTGCGCATGCTCCAAATTCTTTCAGGGAACGTCCATGACGTCAATCCCCATTCACGGACGTTTTACGCAAATTTATTTTTTTTTCGACGCGATGACGACGGCCATACTTAACATAGGATACTCCACTAGGGGGCTGCTTTATCTTTGCGCCGCGTATCTTACGGAAACGTCGGAAAGTCACTGCGTCGCGCCCGAATACGATCGTGAATTTCCGATTCCCGCTGATTAACATATTCTCGGCGTTAATCAGCGGGAACGCCCCGTGCGCCATTTTTAAGCTTGAAGTTACGATACGACGGCAAAATACAATTACGCCGCTCGTATAGTAACTCCAACCCGGCGTTTCTTGTTTTCTGCTTACAGAAAACAGAAACGCCGACTCAAAGTGAGAGTTAGGCTGGAGTATCACTGATACTCCAGCCTAACTCTACCTGAATCTGGCCCATAGTCTGTGTCCTGAGTCCACCCTATTTTCAAGCTTATTAGAGCCTGGTCTCAGTTTTCTAAGTGTGGTTATGCAAATTTGACCTACCCTGCTGGATCCCTGCATTCAGTATCTCTAAAATAACACTGAAGCCTCAGGTTTTAGTAGAGGAGGAACTAAATACCCTCCCAGCAGTCAGCATTGGGTGTTGACTTATTATTGTGATTTGCTGGACACCAGAACTACTACCTTACAGTCGGGGGACCACAGTGTCACCAACAAGTGATCCAGGTTCTGACAGAAGGGGTTCATCACAGGTAATGTATTTTGGGTTAGTGTTGCAACAAGGAATTTTTATTCGCTGTTGCAAGACACTTGGGTGGGCTTCAGACACAATGCTCTGTGTCCCGAGTCCACCCTATTTTCAAGCTTTTTAGAGCCTGGTCTCAGCTTTCTAAGTGTGGCTATGCAAATCTGACCATCCTTGCTGGATCCCTGCGTTCAGTATCTCTAAAATAACACTAAAGCCTCAGGATATAGTAGAGGAGGCACTAAATACCCTCCCAGCAGTCAGCATCAGGTGGAGACTGATAATTGTGATTTTTCTGGACACCAGAACTACTACCTTACAGTCGGGGAACCACAGTGCCACCAACAGGTGATCCAGGTTCTGACAGAAGGGGTTCATCACAGGTAACCTATTTAGGTTTTGGCACTACTTTGGTCCTTGTAGGGCATCTGCCTTCCTCCGCAGGCCACATGAGATTGACCCCTTTGCCTAGTGACTCAGATTGTTTGTTTTAATTCATGATTATCTTGGCTGGTAAGCATCTGACTCCAGCCCTGATGAAGATCCTCTTTAAACACCTTGGGTACAACCACTGAATATGGGAATGCGGGGTGTGTATTTGGTGAACTGTCCTGGTAGTTATCGACCACTTTACCCAGTACGCCCAGGTGTTCCCAACCAAAAGCCTCAACTGTAGCCAAAGTTCTTGTGGAAAAGTTATTTGTCCATTATGGCCTGCCTAAGCGTACGCCGTATCGATTTCGATCAGGGATGAGACATCATTAATAGGCTCATCAAAAGACTGTTGGATCTGCTGGGCAGCACGCGCGCCTCTCTTTTTGGCGGCGCTGGGCAGCACGCGCGCCTCTCTTTTTGGCGGCGCTGGGCAGCACGCGCGCCTCTCTTTTTGGCGGCGCTGGGCAGCACGCGCGCCTCTCTTTTTGGCGGCGCTGGGCAGCACGCGCGCCTCTCTTTTTGGCGGCGCTGGGCAGCACGCGTCTCTTTCTTTGTCCTGTAGCACTTACTCCCTCAGCTTTTTTCCAGGCTGCAGTCTTTCAATCTGTAGCCTCCTTCCTGTGGAAAATGGGGCCACCAATCTTTGGGACTACCTGACCCATGATGATCTCCTCTCCTAGTCTCCTTTAAATGGGCCTCAGTTATGGCCAATAGGGAAGGAAAGGAGTGGGCAGGAAGCTGGGCGAGGAACCTGGTGAGAGCCGCCATCCCTGATTCCCGGGGGGGGGGGGGCACTTGCCCCTACCTGCGGACGCCCATGGAGCCTGTGCCTCTGTTAAAGAGCAGCACTTTTCACTCACGTGTCAGGAAAAAAGCATGATTTTGTGCACGTTCCAGAGGTAGAGTTGTTGTAGGGTATGTGATTGTTATTTTATTTATTTTGTCTCTTACCTACGGGGTATCTGTGGAATTTTCACAATGCTCGGAGCTCACGTCGAAAATTGCCATCGCTAGGCTTTCAGCGCCGAGAGAACAAATATATAGCTATTTAACTATTTCAGGTGTTTATTCTTCATCAATCAATATTTTTGTTTCTCATAAATCAATACAGCTTCTCGCGAAACATCATTCTGTCTCCTAGCAAATCTCAAATGGGTCAGAAATATGAAAAAAAAGAAAAAAAAGTAACAAGAAAGAAAAGCACACGAAGTAAGTAAATCTGACATGTGCAAGAAAAACTTTACTGAATCTAATACATAATTTTTGTTAATTTTTTTTTTAAAAAAAATACCAAATAACAGACAATTTACAGTATTATGTGCTGTAGATTTAAGTATAATATACTATATGGCCAAAAGCCTGTGGGCACCCAACCATAACACCTACATGATTTTGTTGGGCACTCCAAAGCCATAGGTAAAAAGCATGGAGTCAACAGCTTTAACGGCCTCCACTTCTTCCAGGAAGGCTTTCCACAAGATTTTGGATCGTGTCTTTGGGAATTTATACCTATTTAGCCAGAAAAAAACTTTTGTGAGGACAGGTACTGATGTTGGATGGGAAGATCTGTCTCACAGTTGGCAGCTCAATTGGTTTTTAAAGGTGTTCAGTAGGGTTGAGGTCAGGTACCACGTACCTGTGGTGAGACCGAAGTAGTGGGGAGGCCTCCCTTGCACCTCGGCTCCTTTGAAGCCTCTGGAGATAGGGGCAGAGACTTGGTGGACACAGAGTGGTAAGGGTGCCAGGGGTGCGGAGCACTGTGCAAGCCTTAGTCCGAGATCCGAGCCGAGGTCAAGTGCACTCTGGCAACAAAGTACAGAAGGGTTGATCAGAAGAAGAATGGTCGAGATTTAAGCTTAGGCCGGTCCAATCTGGCAGCTGAGTACAAAAGAGGCAAAAAAGTAGACTGGTCAAGGTACAAATCCGAGGTCAAATTGCAAGCAGGAATCAAGAGTAGCCAAATAGGTTTCCAGGTCACAACAAGTTCAGACCGATCACACATTGGCACAGGAACAAGGGGGGACTGAAGATAATCCAGCAATTTGGCAGTGTCTGGGCTGGGCTTATATAGGGAAGTTTAAGGTCACTTCCTGTGTGCCTCCTGGGCATTTTCCCGCCTTTTTTCCATCGGGTTGAGGTCACTTCCTTGGCATTTTCCCGCCTTTTTTCCATCAGGTTGAGGTCACTTCCTGTGTGCCTCCTGGGCATTTTCCTGCCTTTTTTGCATCAGGTTGAGGTCACGTCCTGTGCGCCTCCTGGGCATTTTCCCCCCATCAGGTTGAGGTCACTGAGGCATCTTTGGCGCCAACCTAGCATCCATGCACCATCTCCAGAGAACTCCATGCCTATTCAGCTGCATTTCTAATGCCAGCCTAATGGAAACATCGCTGGTATGTTCATATCCCTTTCCCTAATTAGACTAGTGTGTGTATTTGTATATCGTGTATACTCATTGTATGTTTATTTCTTTTAATTTTAGTTTTACTCTAACTTTCTTGCAATAAAAATTGAAAAAAGGACCTTGCGCCTGCCTGAATGAGTTAAGGGAGTAAAGTTAGCTGTCTGTCCTAATTATACCTCAGCCATGTATAGTGAGGGCAGAACATGCCGTGTTTGCTGACTTGGAGAAGCAGGTGCTGTATGCTGAGGTGACCTGTCCTAGTGACAGGGTGGAAGTTGTGTCTTCCCTTCGTAGGGGTCAGGGTAGGCATTAAACGGTAGTGTAATCCACAACCCAAGCAAGTGTCAGCGATGGCGGCAGTCAGTAGCTTAAAAGGCCTGCTGGTAGCAAAAGGGGCCTACTGGAACTTGGTTGGTTCTACAGATGAAAACATTTTCATCTTAATGCATGCTGTACATTAAGGTAAAAAACATCCAATTACCTGTCCCCCCCCCATCAATAAACACTTACCTGGCTTCATGTCACCGCTTCAGCACTGGCTCCAGCTCCAGCACTGCTCCCCAAGCTTCTTGCTTTCACAGGAGACGGTGGGGGCAGCGGAGCCATAGGCTCCTACTGTCATCAGTCAAATTCCTGTGTGGAGGGATCGGGGATGTGGCTTACCGGCGTTGTTTGTGTCTATAGACGCACACAGCCTGTCTCAGGACCCAGTGGGAGTACACAAGCATTAGTGCCTCCTTGGCACCTGGTTTGCTACAGGAGGCACCCAAAGGAAGGAGGAGCCCACGGCACAGCATGGACTGTCAGACGAAGGAAAGCTTTCTTTATGGTGAAATGCCATTGCACAGAGCAAAAAAAATAATATATATAGCATCTTTTTTGTTTAAAAAATTGTGAATTAAGTACTTATTCTCAGGGCTGGGATGCTCATCTGCCAATTGGGTTAGCTTGGATAAGCAGGTGCTGTATGCTAGGGCAGGGTTTGACAAATTTGCTTGGAATCTAGGAGCCAGCCAAAAAAGTTAAGCAGCGGCCGGTAATTGAGGCCGCGGCTTTGTGGCCTTCTGCAGGCCTCGGCTTCCTTCTGTGAAGGCCGCAAAGCCGCGGCCTCAATTACCGGCGGGCGCGGGCCCGCTACGATTGCGCTCTGGGCCGGCTGGTAATTGAGGCCGTGGCTTTGCGGCCTTCTGCAGCCCTAAGCTTCCCCCGACCTGGCGCCTGGATTTTGTCGAGGCCTGTGCTAGGGTGACCTGGTTTAGTGACAGGCTGTAAATCAAGTGGCAGACAGTATCATAATCCATAATCTAAGCAAGAGGGTCAGGGCAGCCAACAGACAGTAGCGTAATCTGTATTGCAGGCAAGGGTCAGAGCATGCTTGTCGTCCTGCTTCTCCTCCCGGACAATCGGGAAGCGGGTCCTGAGACCTGATTGTCCGGGAGTCTTGGGACTTCTTGGGACTCCCAGCCAATCGGGTCTCAGGACCCACCTCCTGTTTGGCCGGGAGGAGAAGCAACAACCTCAGCTGCCAACAACCCCAGCTGCCTAGCTCTTCCAGGAGCCCTACCCCCGGATTCAGCAGTGCGTCACCACCTGGTTCTCCTCCCCGCGCCTCTACCACAGTACAAGGTAAGGCCATGGATCGCCTGGGGTGGAGGCTGGCCGTAGTGCGAGTGGATCACCGCCTATTGAGCGTCAGTGGGGGAATGTAGTGTGAGTGGATCACCGCCTATCGAGCGTCGGTGGGGGGTGTAGTTCGAGTGGATCACCGCCTATCGAGCGTCGGTGGGGGGGTGTAGTGCGAGTGGATCACCGCCTATCGAGCGTCGGTGGGCGGGTGTAGTGCGAGTGGATCACCGCTTATCGAGCGTCGGTGGGGGGGTGTAGTGCGAGTGGATCACCGTGGCCTATCGAGCGTTGGTGGGGGGTGTAGTGCTAGTGGATCACCACCTATCGAGCGTCGTGGGGGGGGGGTGTAGTGCGAGTGGATCACCGCCTATCGAGCGTCGGTGGGGGGGGTGTAGTGCGAGTGGATCACCGCCTATCGAGCGTCGGCGGGGGTGTAGTGGATCGATCGAGAGCCGCCGGGGGCGGGAATTGTTAGTGCGAGTGAAGGGAACAGGCCTGTTTGTGGCCCCCCCAAAATACTTACCATCAGCAGCCACCGCTGCCAACCTGTGCTACTCTGCTCTCCTGCATTTAACACTCAACCGATTAGCCCCGCACGCGTTTCGTACTTTCATCGCACCAAAGAAAACTTAAATAAGACGGTAGTTGGAAATGCTTGCTGTGATTTTTCCTATAACTGACCAATCGCACAAAACTGGCAGATCCGGCAATACGGTGCAGCGTGGAATTCCCCTTTAAGGTCGGTTACGACCGAGCCAATCCGTTTTTATTTCGGAAAGCAGCTTTAGTCGGTAACGGCGGGCGGCTCGCCGGCAACATTACCCTTTCCGTCTTCCTACATCGGAGATTTGTATTTTTTCCAATATATCGAATTCCTTGACTTTGCTGCGTGTCATTTAATTACTTCCAAAAGTTAGATATATTTCAATTTCTCCGTGTAATTAATATTTTGTTGGCTTTGGGGATTTGTGTAAGTCCCCTGCTATATTAAATTTTATCTTGTAAGAAAAAAAAAAAAAGTGATATAATTCGCTGCCTTGAAAAAAGTAATATAAAACTCGGAACAAACTTTGCATTACCTGCTCGGAATGTACAAAGGATAAGAGCCGGGTGGAGTTTGTTCTGCGCTAGAAAGTTCTATGGCATGCGGAGGGGGAGGGGCATAGGGACAGGACTGCGCTGTGTTCTTACTGTAGTGCAGTTTAACCGATTGCCGATACGTCGGCAGGATGGCACGGCCACGCAAAGGGACGTACCTGTATGTCCCTTTGACCCTGCCAGCGTGCGCACGCTCACACCCCCCTGCGTGCTCGGTGAGCGTGCCAATACTCACTTTTGTCTGCTCAATTGACTCCTGCTTCCCTGATCGATTCCAGACCTGGTTTGTCTCCTGACCCCGCTCCTGTCTGTGCTATGTACCCGATCCATCCTGTTTGAGTATGGCCCAGACTGCTAGTCTACCTGCTGTCACCGGGACCTGTCTATCACCCTGCTGTTCCGGCTGACCTACAGTCTGCTACCAGCAACTGACTGTCGCCAGTACAAGCCTGACTCGGTCCTGCTGTCTATCGGCTTCCCTGCTTATTGGAGCCTTCTGAAGACTTCACTTGCCCAGTGTGGGCACCTCCCCTACTGCCAGGCCCGGATTTCCCACAAGGCCACCAAGGCCAGGCCTCAGGGGCGGCAGTGCGCCAAGGGGCAGCAGCAGCTGCTTATTGGAGCCTTCTGAAGACTTCACTTGCCCAGTGTGGGCACCTCCCCTACTGCCAGGCCCGGATTTCCCACAAGGCCACCAAGGCCAGGCCTCAGGGGCGGCAGTGCGCCAAGGGGCAGCAGCAGCTGCTTATTGGAGCCTTCTGAAGACTTCACTTGCCCAGTGTGGGCACCTCCCTCACTGCCAGGCCCGGATTTCCCACAAGGCCACCAAGGCCAGGCCTCGGGGCGGCAGTGCGCCAAGGGGCGGCAGCAGTACAGAGTCCCCCGACGACCAGTTGAGGGCGTTAAGTTGCTTTCTGGAATCCGCTCGCGCGTTAACAAGTGATTGCGGCGATGTCGCCGAAATCACTTGTAAAATGTGTGCTGCCGTCCGTCCTCCCCTCCCCCCCACATACCTCTCTCTACTGGCTCTGTCTTCGGGACTCCGTCCTCCCCCAGGCCGCCGAGTCTGTCTCCTGTGACTGTTCCTAGCGAGAGGGGTGAGCTGTGCTCTTCCCATCTCAGCTGTGACAGGAGTTCTAGCACAGTGCTAGGACTCCTCCTGTTTTTGGAGATGACAAGGTCAATAAAAAGAACCTGTCACCTCCAATTGCTATTACACAAGGGATTGTTTTCTCCCGTGTGATAGCAATAAAGTTAAGTGAAACAAAAATTGATGATGATGATGATGATGATGATGATGATGATGATGATGATGATAATAATAATTAAATTATGGAAATAAAAAAAGTAATTAAAAAGTAAAGAATAAAAAAAATATATATATATATTAAAAATAAGAAAATTATTATATATATATATATATATATATATATATATATATATATATATATATATATATATATATATATATATATATATATAAATTTCTTACCTCCTTGTTTGGAGGCACATACAGTACCGCAGCAGATCTCGGACAGGTGGCAAACCTATCGGGAGCCCTGAGTCAGAGGTGTAAGGGAGGCCTTCCGCGTCAAATCAGGCTCTGCTATCAGGAACAAGATGGAGATACAGTGGAACCTCGGATTGCGAGTAACCCAGTTAACAAGCGTTTTGTAATACGAGCGTTGTATTTGCTAAAATCCTAACTATGTTTGCGAGTGTTGTCTCGCGAAACGAGCAGGATTCAGGCCAAAGGGGGTGCAGTACCGTGTTTGGCCTGAGGTGGGTGGGCGCCAGAGCTGAATGGCGCCGTTTGGCAGCGTTCGGATACAGCTGAGAAAGGCCCGAGGACAATTTGGCTGATCTCAGCAAAGCTTGGAAAGGCTCGTGAACAAAGTTCTCCGGCGAGAAATTTCTATGCTCCTCATCCGGCGCCGGACGATTCTTTCTCCAGGCCCCCCCGGAGAAGCACCGGATGGCGGCGGGGGGGGGGGTGTCCCATCCCGTTGCCTTTAAGAACGATCAAGCGGTGGAACTGCCACTATGATTGTTCTTATCATGCACAGAATCGCCTGGCATGAATGAATGATGCCTGTAGCTGCACCCATCATTCAGATATCACCGCACAAAGTCAAGGACGTCATATGACCAGTGGCGGTGTGTCCATAGAGGGCGCGGGAGCGCCGCCCCCTCTCTCTCTCCTGCACCGCCACTGAATACAATACACGGATTCATGAATTGCATGAATCCATGTATTGTCGCTGCCGCCCACCATTCAGATGGCCCGCCCCCTGGTGAGTGCCGGCCATCTGAATAACGGCAGCTGGTTGGCTTTGGAAGTGCCTATCAGAGCCAGGTGTCTCAGCCAATCAAGGTTCACCGGTTCTGGCACAGTGGGGACAATTGATGTGGGGAAAATTGATGGCATGGCACAGTGGCTGCGTTTGGCATGGCACAGTGGGGACAATTGGTGTGGGGACAATTGATGTGGGCACAGTGGGGACAATTGTTGTGGGGACAATTGATGTGGGGACAATTTATGCGGGGACAATTGATGGCATGGCACAGTGGCTGCGTTTGGCATGGCACAGTGGGGACAATTGGTGTGGGCACAGTGGGGACAATTGATGTGGGCACAATTGATGGCATGGCACAGTGGCTGCGTTTTGGCATGGCACAGTGGGGACAATTGATGTGGGCACAGTGGGGACAATTGATGTGGGCACAGTGGGGACAATTGATGTGGGGTAAATTGATGGCATGGCACAGTGGCTGCCTTTGGCATGGCACAGTGGGGACAATTGGTGTGGGGACAATTGATGTGGGCACACTGAGGACAATTTATGTGGGCACAATTGATGGCATGGCACAGTGGCTGCGTTTGGCATGGCACAGTGGGGACAATTGGTGTGGGCACAGTGGGGACAATTGGTGTGGGCACAGTGGGGACAATTGGTGTGGGCACAGTGGGGACAATTGGTGTGGGCACAGTGGGGACAATTGATGTGGGCACAGTGGGGACATATGATGTGGACACAATTGATGGCATGGCACAGTGGCTGCGTTTGTCATGGCACAGTGGGGACAATTGATGTGGGCACAGTGGGGACAATTGATGTGGGCACAGTGGGGCACAATTGATGTGGGCACACTGGGGCACAATTGATGTGGGCACAGTGGGGACAATTGATGTGGGCACAGTGGGGACAATTGATGTGGGCACAAGTGATGTGGGGACAATTGATGTGGGCACAATTGATGGTATGGCACAGTGGCTGCGTTTGGCATGGCACAGTGGGGACAATTGATGTGGGCACAGTGGTAACAATTGATGGCACAGTGGCGACAATTGATGGCATGGCACAGTGGCTGCATTTGGCATGGCACAGTGGCGAGAATTGATGGCATGGCACAGTGGCTGCGTTTGGGCACAGTGAGGTTGCAATTGTTTTTTTTTTTTGTTTTTTGTTTTTTCGTTTGTTTGCGCCCCCTAAAAATGTTGAGCACCAGCCGCCACTGCTTATGACGCCCACCCCCAGGATGAGAGGTCCCATCTGTGGACGTCATAGGACTATGGGCTGGTGTTGAAGTGGTTAAAAGGTAAGATGCACAGGCTTGTAATTCTATTTTCTCCTGCCAGTCTGCCCTGAAATAAAACTCGGGACTTACAGTACATCTACATCGGCTCTTAACTGGCAAGCAATTCCGTATTTTTTATTTTTTTTATACACTTCATATTTCATGTCTATTGATCATGCCGTTTAAACGTCTCCAAAACCAATTCATCTTCAAAAAATAAACAAGAGTCATTGCTTTGTATTTCACCTCAATTTCCTGTAAAGGAAGTTTAAAACGCGTCGCCCCCGTACGGAATGAATAAAAAAGCAACTGAGGTTAAATAAAATTAAAACAAAAGCAGTAAATACAACTGAAGAGCAAATCATGGTGACGGAGTTTTTACTGAAAACTTTGAATATTGGAGTGCGGTCTCGTGGAAAAGCCTAATTATTCACCTTAAACCTCCTCCTCCGTACCTCCGAACCGCTATAAATAATTGATGAATCGCACGCAGTGGAATACATTACTGGTTTCCATTATCTGGCGCGTTTGCTCAGGACAAACAAGTACAGTAAATTCAACTTCTTCTTCTGCTTCCAGACACTCGCCAGTCAAATGAATAAACAACGTCTTCGGCCACTTGTGGGATTTTTCGCCGCCGTTGCCGAGTCATTCTTGGGCGATGGTGGAGCTTAACTACTTGGGGAGCAATCCGTTTGGGGCCCCTCAAGGCCTCGTTGGTAAGGAATGATTGCTCCTTTTCACTCGTTATCCTGGTTCTAACCCGTAAATTGCTCAGCAGTCTGTCGCTTTCCTTCTCTGGGGGGCACTTGAGAGCTGGCGCTTGCTGGATGGGTTGTCACACGTGGTTCTGTATTTTTTTTTACAAAGGAGACCCGATGAGACCCGAGACGAGGGCCACAATTCATTATAAGGCACATTCTGGATAATGGGGTGCTTTGTATAACATTCTGAATTCTACATGGAGAGTGTGGTGACCTCATCCTCCCATTGTGTCGGCTGAATGAAGGACTTCGAGCCAGACCTGGAGGAATAAATATGGTGGAGAGCAGTGGCGGCTGGTGCTCAAAATATTTGGGTGGCGCAAGCAAACTGGACAAAAAAAAATGTAATTAATTGCCGCCACTGTGCCCATTAAAAGCAGCCACTGTGCCCATTAAAAGCAGCCACTGTGCCCATCAAACGCAGCCAGTTTTCCCCATCAAAGGTAGCCACTGTGCCCATCAAAGGTAGCCACTCTACCTAAAGTGTATTTTTTGTGCGTGAACTCAAGAGAGGAGCCGGACTGCAGGAGTTGGGAGTAGGCAGACCCTCCCCCCAGAGGGTGTGAGGGAGGACCTCCCACTCACCCTGCCCTACCTGCTCTGCTTGGGAGCCCAACGGGACTCCCCCTATGAGGAAGTGAGGGGGTCTATCCCACTCAGCCAGCCCCGTAGGTCCTTCGCCTCTCTTTTTTAGGAGACCGCATGGCCAATGTGCGTGCGTGTTAAACCAATTTCGTGTGCGTGCAAGTGTGGTGGTTTTTGTGGGGAGGGGGTTGGCGTACTAAGCGCAGGCGTACCTTGCATAGCACACCCACCGGGAGCCGGGCTGAGACCACCAAACTCAATTCACATGTAGCCGAGACCGGGATCCGAACCCTTGGCTGCAGAGGTGAATGGCTTGTCAGCGCAGTGCCAATCACGTTGAGCCACCACAGCTCCCATCTGTGCCCATCATTTGCCGCCAGTTTTCCCCATCAAAGGTAGCCACTGTGCCCATCAAAGGTAGCCACTGTGCCCATCAAAGGTAGCCACTGTGCCCATCAAAGGTAGCCACTGTGCCCATCAAAGGTAGCCACTGTGCCCATCAATTGCCGCCAGTTTTCCCCATCAAAATCAGCCACTGTGCCCATTGAAAGGCGGCCACTGTGCCCATTGAAAGGCGGCCACTGTGCCCATCAAATGCTGCCAGTTTCTCCCATCAAATGCAGCCACTGTGCCAATGAAAGGCTGCCACTGTGCCCATGAAAGGCTGCCACTGTGCCCATGAAAGGCTGCCACTGTGCCCATGAAAGGCTGCCACTGTGCCCATGAAAGGCTGCCACTGTGCCCATGAAAGGCTGCCACTGTGCCCATCAAATGCTGCCAGTTTCTCCCATCAAATGCAGCCACTGTGCCAATGAAAGGCTGCCACTGTGCCAATGAAAGGCTGCCACTGTGCCAATGAAAGGCTGCCACTGTGCCCATGAAAGGCTGCCACTGTGCCCATCAAATGCTGCCAGTTTCTCCCATCAAATGCAGCCACTGTGCCCATGAAAGGTGGCCACTGTGCCCATGAAAGGTGGCCACTGTGCCCATCAAATGCTGCCAGTTTCTCCCATCAAAATCAGCCACTGTGCCCATGAAAGGCGGCCACTGTACCCATCAAATTCTGCTAGTTTCTCCCATCAAATGCAGGCACTGTGCCCATCAAATGCTGCCAGTTTGCCCAACCCCCTAGCCCCGCCCAGGAACTTGGCTTTCTTGGCTCAGCGCCGTCCTCCACGGTCCCTCGGAGTCCTCGATGTGTTCTCCCGTCCTCTTCATGTCACCTCTGCTATGATTTGATGCCTGATAGGCGTCCAATCACAGCGCCTGTCGCTTCAGCCAATCGGGTGAGCGGTAACCAGACCCGGTGCACCCGATTGGCTGAGAGGCGCGTCAGTGTTAGGGAAGCGATTCCCTAACACAGCACTGTGTAAACGGCGAACGCACAGCAGTGCACCCGCTGTTTACCAATTTGGAAACCTATTAGAGCAGAAGGCTGTGATTCAGATGGCCGGCACTCGACAAGGGGGCTGGACACCAGAATAGGGGGCGGCAGCGGCGACAGTAGATAGATTCACGCAATGCATGAATCTATCTATTGTTTGTCAGGTGCAGGAGAGAGGGGGCGGGCGCTCCAGCGCCCTCTATGGATGCACCACCACTGACGGAGTGTCTACATCAGAGGTCCCCAAACTGCAGCCAGGTGCAGAGTCCTTTGCTTGCTTTTATCTGGCCCCTTGGGTCACGGTGTGACAGAAAGTATTGCAGTGACCGCCATTTTATTCTCTAGGGTGTTAGAAACAAAAATGTATAATGTTTGGGGGTTCTAAGTAATTTTCTAGCAAAAAAAAAAATTTGTGTTTTTAACTTGTAAATAACATATCTGAAAAAGAGGCTCGGTCCTTAAGTGGTTAACCACTTCCTGCCCGGTCAATAGACAATTGACGTCCGGGAAGTGGTTGTGAAATCCTGACTGGAAGTCTATTGACGTCCTGCAGGATAACATGACGGCGCGCGCGGCGATCGGTGATGTGGGGCTTCAGTCGACACCCTGCATCTCCGATCTCGTTAGCGGAGGCTCGTTACCACGTGATCAGCCATGTCCAATCACGGCTGATCACGATGTAAACCGGGAGAGCCGTTGATCGGCTCTTCCTCACTCACGTCTGACAGACGCGAGTAAAGGAGAG
>CM056057.1:212566950-212590385 GCA_029574335.1 Rana kukunoris
AAAAAATCCTCAGTTTAGGCCGATACGTATTATTCTTCTACATATTTTTTAAAAAAAAAAATCACAATAAGCGTTTATCTATTGGTTTATGCAAATATTGTAGCGTTTACAAAATCGGGCATAGTTTTTATGGCATTTTTATTTAATCTTCTTTTTTTTTTTTTTTTTACTAGTAATGGCGGCAATCAGAGATTTTTTTTTTTCGTGACTGCGACATTATGGCGGACAATTTTGACACATTTTTGGACTATTGTCATTTTCACAGCGAAAAGTGCTATAAAAATGCACTGATTGCTGTGAAAATGACAATTGCAGTTTGGGTGTTAACCACTAGGGGGCGCTGTAGGAGTTAAGTGTGACCCCATGTGTGTTTCTAACTGTAGGGGGGGCGGTGCTGGACGTGTGACGTCACTGATCGTCTTTCCCTATATCAGGGAAAAGACGATCAATGACACTGCCACAGTGAAAAACAGGGAAGGTGTGTTTACACTCACCTCGACCCGTTCTACAGCTCCGGTGACCAATCGCGGAACACCGGCGGCGATTGGGTCCCACGGGTGCGGTCACGGAGCTTGGGACCGGCTCGCGACCCCACGGCTGGGCACTTAAAGAGACACGTACAGGTACGTAATTGTGCCCAGCTGTGCCATTCTGCCGACGTATATCGGCGTGAAGGGGTCCTTAAGTGGTTACGTTTTTGAACCAAGGATCTCCAAATTACGGACCTCCAGCTGTGGCGGAACTACACATCGTTGTAAAACTCTGACATTAACAGACACAGCCAGGCATGATGGGAATTGTAGTTCTGGAACAACTGGAGGGCCGTAATTTGGAGACCCCTGCACGGTTTAAACATCCATCTGCAAATGGAAGTTCTTCCCTATGATCTGTAGATGAAGAAAAACAGTAAGATACAAAAAGAAACAATGTTTCTTTTTATCTTTCGGCTGATCAGCTGAGAAATGTTGTTGATAAACTTTGCTTCTTTTTATTTTTTTTTCACAGCTCCAATTGCCGGGACTTCAGTTTACACTTCAGCTGTCAACAGGGGAACCCCTCTGACAGCTGAATGAGTCATCGGTTGTTAAGGACATGGCGGCCCCGCTCCTTATCGGTTAATTGCTTGTGTTTTTTTTTTTTTTTTTTTACATTTCAGCTGTCGGTGCCGAATCGAGACTGATGGTATCAGTTTCATGTATCGGAGCATCTGCGTGAGTACCCATACTTGCGCAAGTGCTTAGGCAGGCCATACATGGGTCAAATTTCAAAAGAATTTTCTTTCGTAAATCTAATCTAAAGCCCCATACACACTATCAGTTTTCCTGACGGTTTTCTCATCAGGTTTACCAAAACCATGTAGTGCAAGGGCCTGCCTGATTGCATACAAATTGAAACTCTTGAGGTTTGACCTCATATTAGATGGTTTTGGTAAACCTGAAGAGAAAACCGTCAGGAAAACTGATAGTGTGTATGGGGCTTCAGAGTTTTTGTTCGTATTTCGCACCATTAGTGGGGATGCAGCAACAGCCGATTTTTCGAGCAGCCATTGAGTTTTAATAATCGCACATGTCGGAAATTTTGGGGAAAAACTATTTTTTCGAATCAATAATGGTAGAAACGTTAGAAAAATGTAATCGAAAAAGAAATGCGCATGTGCAAGAAAATAAAATTCCCGGAAAGGAAAGAAGGTTCCCAGACCCGAAAAATTCCATTCTGTAGGAGCATGAGTAGAAATTGAAAGTTTGGTCGCTCGAATGTCAAAATCAGTCAATTTGATCACAAAATGCACAAATTTTCGAAAGAAAATTCTTTCTAAATTTGACCCGTGTATGGCCAGCCTTAGTATCGGCACTGATACCAATTCCCGGTATCGGTGCAACCCTACCTACCAGCTCGTCACTTTGCCTGCACAAGCGTTTGGTCCGCAAGTCGTTATTATGTGTGCGAAAATTTGACGAAATTGCCTCCGTAGACGGTTGGTTCACAAGTCGTTGTTATGTGTGCTAAAATTTTACAAAATTGCCTCCGTAGGCGGTTGGTTCGCAAGTCGTTATGTGTGCAAAAATTTGAAAAATTTGCCTCCGTAAAGCACCCGCTGGTGTAAATGAGCCCCGGATTGTCTTCGGAGGTCCACCTCGGTTATATTGTGCGCTCTATATAAAATGTCTTTGATCTCTCCGTAGGCGGTTGGTTCGCAAGTCGTTATTATGTGTGCAAATTTTTTACAAAATTGCCTCCGTAGGCGGTTGGTTCGCAAGTTGTTATGTGTGCAAAATTTTTACAAAATTGCCTCCGTAGGCGGTTGGTTCGCAAGTTGTTATGTGTGCAAAATTTTTACAAAATTGCCTCCATAGGCGGTTGGTTCGCAAGTCGTTATTATGTGTGCTAAAATTCGACAAAATTGCCTCCGTAAAGCAACCGCCTGTGTGAATTGTCTTCGGAGGTCCACCTCGGTCATATTGTGCGCTCTGTATAAAATTTCTTTGATCTCTCTGTAGGCAGTTGGTTTGCAAGTCGTTATGTGTGCAAAAATTTGTCAAAATTGCCTCTGTAGGCGGTTGGTCTGCAAGTTGTTATTATGTGTGCGAAAATTCAACAAAATTGCCTCCGTAGGCGGTCGGTTCGCAAGTCGTTATGTGTGCAAAAATTTGACAAAATTGTCTCCGTAGGCGGTTGGTTCGCAAGTTGTTATTATGTGTGCAAAATTTTTACAAAATTGCCTCTGAAGCCGTTTGGTTCGCAAGTCGTTATGTGTGCAAAAATTTGACAAAATTGCCTCCGTGAAGCTCCCGCTGGTGTGAACGAGCCCCGAATTGTCTCCGAAGGTCCACCTCGGTCATATTGTGCGCTCTATATAAAATGTCTTTGATCTCTCCGTAGGCAGTTGGTTCGCAAGTCGTTATTATGTGTGCAAAATGTTTACAAAATTGCCTCCGTAGGCGGTTGGTTCACAAGTCGTTATTATGTGTGCGAAAATTCGACAAAATTGCCTCCGTAAAGCAGCCGCTGGTGTGAATTGTCTTCGGAGGTCCACCTCGGTCATATTGTGCGCTCTGTATAAAATGTCTTTGATCTCTCTGTAGGCAGTTGGTTCGCAAGTCGTTATGTGTGTAAAAATTTGACAAAATTGCCTCCGTAAAGCTCCCGCTGGTGTGAACGAGCCCCGAATTGTCTCCGAAGGTCCACCTCGGTCATATTGTGCGCTCTATATAAAATGTCCTTGATCTCTAACATGATGACCCCCGTCTATCAACGTTCCAGTCTGCATGTCACGCGGCATGTGTGACACCTCTTGGTCTAATCCAACCCGAGAGCCGTTAATACTTCGGCTGTTGAGTTGGCGCCAAAGAGAAAGATTGGTCGGCTGTTGAGTTGGCGCCAGGGCTGGACTGGGACAAAAATTTGGCCCTGGACTTCATCCAGACTGGCCCACTTTGACAACTCCCGCACCCCCCCTGGCCACCCACGCCCCCTCTCCCCCTTCACTAGCCATTCTACTTTATTAGAGTAGAGCGGCTGGTACTGGTACTCTTATAGGCAGTACCAGCGGGGAAGCTAGACATTATTTCACCCCGGGGCAAAGAATCAGTTTGGTGCCCCCCTTTATGGGACAATATTAGGCAGAAGTGACAAACTCCCAGGCCGCTGTCACTGAAGCGGGCTCACTCAGCCGGGCCCACCAGGAAACTCCCTGCAGTCCCAATGGCCTGTCCATCCCTGGTTGGCACCGAAGAGAAAGATTGGTCGCCTATTGAGTTGGCGCCAGGGCTGGACTGGGACCAAATTTGGCCCTGGACTTCATCCACACTGGCCCGCTTCGACAACTCCCGCACCCTCCCGACCATCCAAGCCCCCTCTTCCCCTTCACTAGCCGGTTTACTTTATTAGAGTAGAACGGCTGGTACTGGTACTCTTATAGGCAGTACCGGTGGGGAAGCCAGACATTATTTCACCCGGGGCAAAGAATCAGTTAAGTTCCCCCCCCCCCCATATGGGACAAGATTAGGCAGAAGTGAGTCCCAATGTCCAGTCCATCCCTGGTTGACGCCGAAGAGAAAGATTGGTCGGCTGAGTTGGCGCGGAAGAGAAAGATTGGTGTCACCCGTTGCAAAAAACGAAATGAGCCTCTAATGACCGGATGATGGTCTGGCCTTTCGGAGAGATTACCATATTGCGCCGTGCGGCTCACAGGCAGATTAACCTTCAAAATGTCACCGGGGGGATAATTGCCGGGGGACATGCCGGGCGGGTCTCCTCCGTAGCGTTGAAGTGGTTAAGAAAAATCTCCCCAGTGATGTATCGTTCGGTTGGGAACCCGTCTCGCTTACACGCCACCGCGCCAAAATAATTCTCCCCTTTTGTCCATTGAAACTTCATGACTCGTTTCATTTAATACATTAAAAGATTTAATTAAAACTCCCAAATTAATTGTACAGTATGGAGCGGGCTGCATACTAATTGCACCGGCATAACATTTGCATGGGGAGATGATTCCGCCGCGGTTTTGTTTGTACTTTTTTCTCTCTCTCTCGGTGAATATTGGTCGGTGATATTGACGGTGAATGGATGACACTTCAAGGGACCATATGGTGCTCATTTTCTGCGAAAGTCACCTAATGACTCAAATTTTTTTTACTTCTTTGATGTTCCATATTTTTTATTTTTTTTACAAATTAAATTTGTGAATGCTCCCTCTAGGGGTCATCTGTATATCAAGGGAGACAAGTGATTGGTATCCAAGCCTCCAAGTAGAACGTTACAGGCAGTGGCGGCTGATGCTCAAAATTTTTGGGGGGGCGCAAACAAATGATAAAAAAAAAAAACGCAGCCACTGTGCCCATCAATTGTCGCCACTGTGACCACATTAATTGTCGCCACTGTGCCCACATTAATTGTCGCCACTGTGCCCACATTAATTGTCGCCACTGTGCCCACATTAATTGTCGCCACTGTGACCACATTAATTGTCGCCACTGTGACCACATTAATTGTCGCCACTGTGACCACATTAATTGTCGCCACTGTGCCCACATTAATTGTCGCCACTGTGACCACATTAATTGTCGCCACTCTGCCCACATTAATTGTCGCCACTCTGCCCACATTAATTGTCGCCACTGTGCCCACATTAATTGTCGCCACTGTGCCCACATTAATTGTCGCCACTGTGCCCACATTAATTGTCGCCACTGTGCCCACATTAATTGTCGCCACTGTGCCCACATTAATTGACGCCACTGTGACCACATTAATTGTCGCCACTGTGCCCACATTAATTGTCGCCACTGTGCCCACATTAATTGTCGCCACTGTGCCCACATTAATTGTCGCCACTGTGCCCACATTAATTGTCGCCACTGTGCCCACATTAATTGTCGCCACTGTGACCACATTAATTGTCGCCACTGTGACCACATTAATTGTCGCCACTGTGACCCATTAATTGTCGCCACTGTGCCCATTAATTGTCGCCACTGTGACCACATTAATTGTCGCCACTCTGCCCACATTAATTGTCGCCACTCTGCCCACATTAATTGTCGCCACTGTGCCCACATTAATTGTCGCCACTGTGCCCACATTAATTGTCGCCACTGTGCCCACATTAATTGTCGCCACTGTGCCCACATTAATTGTCGCCACTGTGCCCACATTAATTGTCGCCACTGTGACCACATTAATTGACGCCACTGTGACCACATTAATTGTCGCCACTGTGCCCACATTAATTGTCGCCACTGTGCCCACATTAATTGTCGCCACTGTGACCACATTAATTGTCGCCTCTGTGACCACATTAATTGTCGCCACTCTGCCCACATTAATTGTCGCCACTCTGCCCACATTAATTGTCGCCACTGTGACCACATTAATTGTCGCCACTGTGACCACATTAATTGGCGCCACTGTGCCATGCCATTAAATGCAGCCACTGTGCCATGCCATTAAATGCAGCCACTGTGCCATGCCATTAAATGCAGCCACTGTGCCATGCCATTAAATGCAGCCACTGTGCCATGCCATCAAATGCAGCCACTGTGCCATGCCATCAAATGCAGCCACTGTGCCATGCCATCAAATGCAGCCACTGTGCCATGCCATCAAATGCAGCCACTGTGCCATGCCATCAAATGCAGCCACTGTGCCTATCAATTGTTACCACTGTGCCCACAGGAATTCTTGCCACTGTGCCCTGTAAAATGCTACCCCCTTGCCCCCCCACCCCCTCCCGCCCTGCACTTACCTTTCTGGGGTCAGCCAACCTCCTTCCACAGTCCCTCAATGTCTTCTCCCGCCCCCGGTCACGCTTCAGCCAATCAGGTTGATGGTGAACCTGATTGGCTGAGTGGCCTGTCAGTCTCATCGAAGGAACCTGATTGGCTGAGTGGCCTGTCAGTCTCATCGAAGGAACCAAGGAGTCTTACCCCCCATGCATCCCCTGGATAGCTATTTGGAAGCCGGTTACAGCCCTCAGGCTGTAATCGGAAAGCCTATCAGAGCCGCTGTCCCTGATAGACACTTCCACAGCCAACCAGCTGCCGTTATTCAGATGGCCGGAGCTCACCAGGGGGCGGGCTATCTGAAAGTGGGCGGCAGCAACAATACTTAGATTCATGCAATGTGTGAATCCGTGTATTGTATTCAGTGGCGGCGCGGGAACGAGAGGGGGCGGCGCTCCGGCGCCCTCTATGGGCGCACCACCACTGGTTACAGGTCTTCATTAACCACTTCAATACCGGGCACTTTGTTTACAATCACTTCCACCAATTCATAACGGAAAGGTCTCGTACATTATAACAGCTTGAAAATACTTTCTTAGAGGGTTCCCCTTTAACATCACTGTGTCAGGTACGCGGCAGCATAACTCCGGAACGCCGCCGGTAATTGGGGTTCCGGAAGCGTTTCCCACAGATAATTGTAACAACCTTGGTTCTCTCAAAGTACAAAACAACACGAGGAGCAGACTCTCCTCATTCGAAGTATTTCTCGTTAGAGATAATCACGGCTCTTTTCTTAAATTTTGTTCCTCGGCATACCCTAACACCCCCCCCCCCCCCCCCCCCGGCTCCCGCTGCTCTTATCCCATTATTGTCTCATCATCCCCTCGCCGGCTGCTTAAAATAATTTGTATTTTTATACTTCAAAGTGCTGTGTACACGCTCAGGATGATAGGAAAATATCGGGTGATTATCCCGGGCGCCGGCTCCTTCCTTCCACTCCGTACTTTTCTTCTTCGCAACGAGCGAATTATCAATTACTACGACATGATATTATCGGAAGCACGGCGGCTCAGGGAGGTCGGCGATGATCTGGATGCAAACGCAACCCCAACTTTCTACACAATGTTCATTCCTTTTGTTTCACATGACTTCTTTATTCATTTGTCGGACCTGAAAAATAGAAAAACAATGAAAATACTCCGCCTCCATGGAAGGCGTCCCGCCAACTGCTGTCTTGCACTGTGACAGCTGTGATATACGGGCAAGGGCGGTGCCACCCGCTGACGTAACCGGGTGACCCCCGCGCCCCCCCCCCCTCTGATGGTACGAGGGGACAGTTCTAAACGCGGGAAACGTGCGCCACTTTACAGGCATACTATAGACACCCCCCGGGTACAAAATTTAAAGGAATATTTCATTTTTATTGTTTCACTTTAAGCATTATAAAAATCACTGCTCCTGAAAAAAGTCAGTTTTTAAAACCTTTTTTTTTTTTTTTTTCATTGATACATGTCCCCCAAACGCTCCCCTGGGGCAGGACCCGGCTCCCCAAACGCTCCCCTGGGGCAGGACCCGGCTCCCCTGGGGCAGGACCCGGCTCCCCTGGGGCAGGACCCGGCTCCCCTGGGGCAGGACCCGGCTCCCCAAACGCTCCCCTGGGGCAGGACCCGGCTCCCCAAACGCTCCCCTGGGGCAGGACCCGGCTCCCCAAACGCTCCCCTGGCTCCCCTGGGGCAGGACCCGGCTCCCCTGGGGCAGGACCCGGCTCCCCAAACGCTCCCCTGGGGCAGGACCCGGCTCCCCAAACGCTCCCTTGGGGCAGGACCCGGCTCCCCAAACGCTCCCCTGGGGCAGGACCCGGCTCCCCAAACGCTCCCCTGGGGCAGGACCCGGCTCCCCAAACGCTCCCCTGGGGCAGGACCCGGGTCCCCAAACGCTCCCCTGGGGCAGGACCCGGCTCCCCAAACGCTCCCTTGGGGCAGGACCCGGCTCCCTTGGGGCAGGACCCGGCTCCCCTGGGGCAGGACCCGGCTCCCCAAACGCTCCCTTGGGGCAGGACCCGGCTCCCCAAACGCTCCCTTGGGGCAGGACCCGGCTCCCCAAACGCTCCCCTGGGGCAGGACCCGGGTCCCCAAAAGCTCCCCTGGGGCAGGACCCGGCTCCCCAAACGCTCCCTTGGGGCAGGACCCGGCTCCCCAAACGCTCCCCTGAGGCAGGACCCGGCTCCCCAAATGCTCCCCTGGGGCAGGACCCGGCTCCCCTGGGGCAGGACCCGGCTCCCCAAACGCTCCCCTTGGGGCAGGACCCGGCTCCCCAAACGCTCCCCTTGGGGCAGGACCCGGCTCCCCAAACGCTCCCCTTGGGGCAGGACCCGGCTCCCCAAACGCTCCCCTTGGGGCAGGACCCGGCTCCCCAAACGCTCCCCTTGGGGCAGGACCCGGGTCCCCAAACACTTTTTTTATGACAATAACTTGCATATTAGCCTTTAAAATTAACACTTTTTATTTCTCCCATAGACTTTTAAAGGGTGTTCCGTGGCTTTTCGAATTTCCCGCGAACACCCCAAATTGTTTGCCGAACAGGCAATGTTCGCGTTGAACTCATATTCGACTCAAACATAGGGATTCGACTCATCCCTACTTACACGCAACATGCAGCATCTCTACAATGTTACAACGTTGCCAGTTTGCATACATGTTGTAAAGCTACAAATGCAACAGTTCTAAAATGTATCAGTTTTTCAAATGCAAATGAACATTTTTGTATCACTTATCAGTAAATATTTTTGGATGTAATTGTGTTCAAAGATTAAATGTTTGGGATTAATTAGCGCCGGCAGGAGACGGATAATTTGCCCCCCCCCCCGTCCAGAAAACCATAAAAATAAAAATCCCCGTAATTGCCTCTCAAATAGAAAAAAAAACACTAGGCAGGGAGGACAATGTAATCATATTATAGTTTAATGCTTTTAGGTATAGAGTGTATTTAATTCCTTGGCAGCGATTGTTTACAGCGGTTAATGGCAATTACCCAGGTGTAATCTGTTATCTGATGTCTTACCGTCCAGCTGGAAACCGGCACCTGGTAATTACGTGGCATCTTACGGGCAAAAGAGAGAGCGCCCACAGACATTGTAGTTATTTTGTGTTTTTTTTTTTAACCGCTTGAGTCCTACTCTGTATATATCCCTTCATTACCTGCTCTTCTTTAGTTGTCAGTGCTGTGCTACCGGTACATGGACTTATTCCCTTTGGGGGATTTAACCACTTGCCGATCAGCCGCCATCATTATACTGTGGCAAGTCGGCTCTTTACTGCAAATCGCTGTAGCTGTACGCAGTGGCGTAGCATGGGGGGGGCCAGGGGGAGGTTGCCCCGGGTGTAAAATTTAGAGGGGCGCAGCGGCAGGCGGCTGGTAACCTGCAGCTCTTCTCCTGAGCTGTGAAGTCTAGGAGACTGTGAGCTCTTCCGTTTGGCTATCAGGTAGGTCAGTGTAGTGGTCAGTATAGGAATCATGTAGGTCAGTGTAGTGGTCAGTATAGGAATCAGGTTGGTCAGTGTAGTGGTCAGTATAGGAATCATGTAGGTCAGTGTAGTGGTCAGTATAGGAATCAGGTTGGTCAGTGTAGTGGTCAGTATAGGAATCATGTAGGTCAGTGTAGTGGTCAGTATAGGAATCAGGTTGGTCAGTGTAGTGGTCAGTATAGGAATCAGGTTGGTCAGTGTAGTGGTCAGTATAGGAATCATGTAGGTCAGTGTAGTGGTCAGTATAGGAATCAGGTTGGTCAGTGTAGTGGTCAGTATAGGAATCATGTAAGTCAATTTAGTGGTCCGTACAGGAATCAGGTAGGTCAGTGTAGTGGTCAGTACAGGAATCGGGTAGGTCAGTGTAGTGGTCAGTATAGGACTCAGGTAGGTCAGTTTAGTGGTCAGTACAGGAATCGGGTAGGTCAGTGTAGGAATCGGGTAGGTCAGTGTAGTGGTCAGTACAGGAATCAGGTAGGTCAGTGTAGTGGTCAGTACAGGAATCAGGTAGGTCAGTGTAGTGGTCAGTATAGGAATCATGTCGGTCAGTGTAGTGGTCAGTATAGGAATCATGTCGGTCAGTGTAGTGGACAGTATAGGATATCAGGTAGGTCAGTGTAGTGGTCAGTATAGCAATCGGGTCAGTGTAGGAATCAGGTAGGTCAGTATAGTGGTCAGGTAGTTTGGTGTAGGAATCAGGTTGGTCAGTACTACTGTACTAGCGGATGGGACTCAAGAGTGCTAAAAATCTGCGGGTTAGGGGGCGCAAATCTCTTGCCCTGCCCCGGGCGCTGACAACCCACGCTACGTCACTGGCTGTACGGCGGCTCATTTTAACCACTTCCCGCCCGGCCTATAGAAGAATAATACCCGGGAAGTGGCTCAGTTATCGTGACTGGGCGTCATATGATGTCCAGCAGCATAATTGCCACGGCTCGCCTTGTCTGCGGCCTTTTCCCAGGATCACTGCGGGCAGGATTTTTTAGGTGAGGCCGCGGATTCCGCCTAGTTCGCAGCTGTAACAGGAGTCACTTTTGGGCACAGATTGAGCCAGAAAATAATAGACATGCATAATATGTCTTGGACTGCAGCCCACCTGTCTGTTGTGATGTAAATGAATCTAGAAAGGCTTCTAAGGATCTTTCATTGTGGCTTGTGCTAATTGACCCTGTATTGCATGAAGGAGTCCTGTAATAATGTGTATTGTAAGTTAACGGACAGCCTAAAGGTCAGGTGTCTGAATCATCAGCTGTAGTTAGTTAGCTCATGTAAATTAGGTCAGGGTCCGGAGACAGGATGTCTGCAAAGAGATGTATTGAGGATGTGTATTGGGGCTCATTGGGAACCATTGTGTGATGTTGTGGGTGGAGTTGAGTCCTTGTTCATTTGGTTACCGCAGTATTCTTTTTCTGTATGTAAGAGCCTGCTTTCTCAATATAGATTGTCAGACCTGCTTGAACTTCATACAGAGCTGTGTCGCGTATTATTGTATGGGTCCCCTTTGCCTGGCTGTGGAGTGTCGGTAGCTGCCTTGTGTTCGGGAATGGAATATCCTAAACCAGGGCTGTCTTAATGAGAGGGCACACCTGGGCA
Source organism: Rana kukunoris (assembly GCA_029574335.1). Classification (NCBI taxonomy): domain Eukaryota; kingdom Metazoa; phylum Chordata; class Amphibia; order Anura; family Ranidae; genus Rana; species Rana kukunoris. The sequence continues at coordinate 212,578,289 of CM056057.1, forward strand.
CTGCCCAGGGGCCCAAGCTGCATGGGGGGGGGGCCCTGCACTTTCCCCAAAGCAGCTGGTCCTTGAACCCATGCTGCCCCGAAATTGGAGGCCCCATGATGGCACTGAGAGTGATATATACACAGGGGAGGCAGTCTGCCTCCTACCTACTTGATTTCTGTTTACCTGCACTGTCATCATTGTAGGGGCCCCAGAGCATTACTTTGCCCAGGGGCCCATGATGCTATTAAGATGGCCCTGTCCTAAACGGCTTTAACCCCTGTCCCATGTGGGGTTCCGTTACAGCAACCTTTTCCCCAGGGTCGCGGTGGACTAGGCCAAAGCCGCGGCCTCGCCTAAAAACTCCTGCTCGCAGCTCCTTAGGACTGACGCGGTGTCCATCAGAAAAAAAAAACTTGATTCGAATCGTGAAAAAAATTTTGGGGCCAAAATCGCCCAGCTCTAGTTGATAGATATGCAGGGCTGGACTGGGACAAAAATTTGGCCCTGGACTTCATCCAGACTGGCCCACTTTGACAGGTCTCTCCCATGGCGGCCCGACAACTCCCGCACCCCCGCCACCCAAGCCCCCTCTCCCCCTTCACTAGCTGTTCTACTTTATTAGAGTAGAATGGCTGGTACTGGTACTCTTATAAGAAGTGCCAGTGGGGACATCATTTCACCCGGGGCAAAGAACCAGTTCGGTGCTCCGCCTTATGGGACAAGATTAGGCAGAAGTGATAAACTCCCAGGCCATAGCTGTTGAGTCAGCCGTCTGTCCCCTCTCCCATGCTCCTCTGTTATCCCCCCTGCTTCTCTGTTCCCCCCAGGTGAGCACTGCGGGGAGGGAGTGGAGGTGAGTGCTGCGGGAAGGGAGAGACAGAGGAGCGGCGATCCGCTGTCACGGAAGCCGGCCCACTGAGCCATCGGCCCACCGGGAAACTCCCTGTAGTCCCAATGGCCAGTCCATCCCTGTAGATATGTATGATAATGTATCATCTACTGTGTGTGAAGCTCGGTGACAAGAAGTCTGACCTGTAGTGAAATCCTGATTTATCATAACAATCACCAGGCTGCTTAAAGGGATTAGTTAATGAGCTCATGTTAATTAGGTTTCTGGTCACAGGTGTATTTCCAGAGTAATATGAGCAGGAGGTATGCGCCTTCTCTTTTTACTGTGTATAAGACTTGTATTGCTTTCAATAAAGGCTCCTACCTGTTTGACCTTCCAAAACGGAGCCTCTTCTCGTACTTGGGGTGGGGGGGGGATTATTTGTATGGGCTCCTTATTCGGCTGATTGGAGTGTTCGGTAGCTGCCTTGGTGTTCGGGAATGGAACGACTTTAACCCCTTTCATACTCGGGGTGTCGTTGCACATGCTGTAATAGATTTATCCGTGGTTCAATTCCAGATTGCTCTTCTATTCTGCCTCTGATCCAAATTCAAGGTGGTGTGAATGCATGCATGCAAAAGAATCAGACTGGGACACACTGGTCAGTGTGAGCTCTTCCTCATCAACAGGAACCCTGGAGTTTATTCAAAGTCACAGCCCCTTATATAAACAAAGTGACATAAGCAAACGTCATCACATATGTGTGTATATGATTGGTTCATCCGTATATGGTCTTTCCTGTCGACATCTGTTTCTTTCCACGACGCAACATTCCAGGCTTTCAGCATAGGGTGACCAGACATCCCCTTTTTCAGGGGACAGTCCCCTAAATGAGGACACTGTCCCCGGACCAAGTCTGTCCCCGGTTTTGTCCCCAGATTGGATTTAATAGGGGGCAGGGACAATTTCAAAGAAAGTCGGTGCAGAATAAAAAATTAGAATTGCACCCCCCCCCCCCCACTCCGCCGTGCCTATTAGCATAAGGGGAGTTGTATTTTTCCCCCCATTATCTGTGCCCCTGTTATGGTCGGACCGGAGGGAATATTTCTTCGGGCGCATGCCCATTCAGCTTGGCTCGCATGTTCTTCTGCCTTGGCTCAAATACTGGCCAGCCACCTGCTTATCTCATTGCCTTCCCTGGCGGAGTGATCTTCCTCCTCTCCCCATCCAGTAGTATCCGGGGCCTTCCCTGGCTGAGTGATCTTCCTCCTCTCCCCATCCAGTAGTATCCGGGGCCCGAAGAGTAAGGGCCCTTTCACACTAGCGGACGAACGGTCCGCTAATTACAAGTCCGTTAACGGACTTGTAATGCTTCCCTATGGGAGCGGATCCGTTAGCGGATGATGCATCCGCTAATGTCCGCTAGATCCGCATCCGTTTTTTGCGGACGGAAGAATGTCCTATTTTTCTTCCGTCCGGCCAAACGGATCGGATGCAAACGGACAGACGGTCCGTTTCCATCCGACTCCCCATAGGGGAGAGAGCGGAGGAGAGACGGGGCGGTCCCTGCACAGTGTGCGGGGACCGCCCTGTCCGCCCGACAGCTCAGCGGAGACCCCTCCCGCTGAGCTGACGGACACACGGAGCGGACCGAAAAACGGACCGCTCCGTGTGTAAGGAGCCTAAGACTTGAGAGGCTGTGAGGTGGGCGGCGACAAGCAGAGAGTCGCTGATTGCCGCCATTACTAGTAAAGAGAAAATATGTCCCCAGATTTCATTTTATAAATCTGGTCACCTTATTTCAGCAGCCATCTTTCTTTGCACGGTGGGAGGAGGGAAAAAGGAGGGGGTGAAGGAGTGAGTGGGAAGACATCTGTTTCTCGTTCTGAGTAAGGGGTCATATTTTAGTCAAGGAAAAATACTACTGTTTCTCACGTGATTACTAAGACACACACACACACACACATATATATATATAATCTATCGCAACAAGAAAGAAAATAGAAAATAAATAATAAAAAAGAAAATAACAATATTTGAGTGTTTAAAAGAGAGATAACATAGACATAACCATAGGCGTGTGCCTGGGCACACCCGTATCAACCTGTGTACCAGGGCCAATGATAAGGCAGTACAGCCTGCCCTCCTGTACCAGGAATGTGTCCTATGGATTCAAAAGGAGGGGCCCGGGCACCTGCCACGCAGGAGGACTGCCTTATAGCAGATACCAGTCCTATTGTTCCTCCCACTGCAGCGCTTCCGGCTACACCTCCTCTCCCTCCCCCTTTTATGCTGCAGGGGGGATCAGCTCTAGCATCTGCGCCTCCATCCTGTCCTCTTTCTCTGTCTTAAATGTAGGACATCGGGGGTCTTTTAGAACCCTGATATTTCACCAAACCCCCCCCCCCCCCCCCAAATTGGCAGTTCTTAATTTTTGTTTTTTTTAATAAATAAAAAATGGACTCCTTCGCATGTCGTTTTCTGCAAAGCATAGCATTGCAGCTGCGACACATGTACACCCCTAGCCACTGCCTCTGTTGCTCGGTGTTTGAGCATCGGGGTGCACACCCTAATGCAATAGGCTGCGCACACCTATGGACATAACATAGTGATTTTATGAACTCTGACACAATGCCATAAATCAGAGACTAGACGACACAAAAAAAATACAGTATGGGGGAGGCAGGAGGGCACAGTACAGTATGGGGGAGGCAGGAGGGCACAGTACAGTATGGGGGAGGCAGGAGGGCACAGTACAGTATGGGGGAGGCAGGAGGGCACAGTACAGTATGGGGGAGGCAGGAGGGCACAGTACAGGTTCTGGGACGTTGCCGGTCCATCCCAGGACAGCTTAGTAAAAAGCGTGACTGTCCCAGAAAATCCAGGACAGTTGACAAGTATGATGTAATGCAAGATTATCATGCCCCCCCTCCCATGCACCTGGGGCCCCTGAGCAATGCCCAGGGGTGCCCATGCATTAAAGCGGAGTTCCACCCAAAAATAGAACTTCCGCTTAATCCACTCCTCACCCCCCTTACATGCCACATTTGGCATGTAATTTTTTTTGGGGGGGAATGGGGGCTTCAGGAGGAGTGGGACTTCCTGTCCCGCTTCCTCCTTCCGCCGAGGGGCTGGTAAGGCGATTAAGCTTAATCGCCTTATTGCAGCCCCTTCCCTAGGCGATCGCCTAGGACACTGACAGGTCCTAGACGATCGCATGCGCAGTGGGTGCCCGGCTGTGAAGCCGAAGGCTGTCACGGCCGGGTTCCCACAGTTAGAATGAAGACGCCGGCCGGGGAGGGGGGGGGAGATGAGCGGAGCCCTGTCCGGCGCGTCGCTGGAATGCTGGAGCAGGTAAGTGAATGTTTATTAAAAGCCAGCAGCTACACTTTTTGTAGCTGCTGACTTTTAACCACTTAAGGACCGCCTACTGCCCATATACGTCGGCAGAATGGCACGGCTGAGCACATCAACGTGAATATATACGTTGATTTTAGTACCCAGGCGTGGGTCACAGGCGCGCGCCCCCGTGACCCGGTCCGAAGCTCCGGGACTCGCGGACCCGATCGCCGCTGCAGTGCGGCGATCCGTCCCTGGAGCTGAAGAACGGGGAGAGCCGCGTGTAAACGCGGCTTCCCCGTGCTTCTCTGTGGCCGCAACATCGATCGCGTCATCCCTGTAATAGGGGGACGGGTATCGATGACGTCACATCACCTACATACAGCACACCCCCCCTACATGTGTAAACACACACACACACAGGGAACACTCAAAGTCACAGCGCCCCCTGTGGTTAACTCCCAAACTGCAACTGTCATTTCCACAGTGAACGATGCAATTTAAATGCATTTTTTGCTGTGAAAATGACAATTGTCCCAAAAATGTGTCAAAAGTGTCCGAAGTGTCCGCCATAATGTCGCAGTCACGAAAAAAATCGCTGATCGCCGCTATTAATAGTAAAAAAAAAAAAAAAAATTTATAAAAATGCAATAAAACTATCCCTTATTTTGTAAACGCTATAAATTTTGCGAAGACCAACCGATAAACGCTTATTGCGATTTTTTTTTTTTTTTTTACCAAAAATATGTAGAAAAATACGTATCGGCCTAAACTGAGGAGGAAAAGTTTTTTTTTTATATATTTTTGGGGGATATTTATTATAGCAAAAAGTAAAAAATATTGCATTTTTTTTTTTTTTTTTAATTGTCGCTCTATTTTTGTTTATAGCGCAAAAAATAAAAACCGCAGAGGTGATCAAATACCACCAAAAGAAATCTCTATTTGTGGGGAAAAAAAAGGACGCCAGTTTTGTTTGGGAGCTGCGTCGCGCAATTGTCTGTTAAGGCGACGCAGTGCCGAATCGCAAAAAGGGGCCCGGTCCTTTACCTGCATTTTGGTCCGGGTCTTAAGTGGTTAATAAACATAACTTTTGGCTGGAACACCCCTTTAAGACGGCCCTGGCTGGAAAATAACGCTAGGTCTTTTTTTCAGGGTAGGTCTTATTTTCGGGGCTAACCTCGGTAGTATAATATAATATAATAAAATGTAACATAATAATAGTAGCAATAATTACACCTAAGCACGTCGTGATACAACAGCACCACATCATTCTGGACAAGACAGGTGCTAAATAAAATCATAACACAATAATACAATGTAATATAATGTAATTTATAACATAGGAATAGTAATACAATGTAATAAATCATAATCTAATAACAATAGTAATAATTACACCTAAGCACCTGGTGATGTAACAGCGTCGCATCAAGAACAAGACAGGTGCTAAATAAAACCATAAACAGTACATTCCATGAACAGCTACATGGCATGATTAACACACAATAACATACATCATTAAACACGACCTCGCCATCCATGCCTCAACGTCTCCGTGTAATTACTTACAATGTTATGATTCGTTGCGCGGCCCGCTTACACCTAACGAGACATTTTCACCACCCCGCTTAACAAGTGTGCACGGCTTCTCCATATTGATGTTTTACCATGAAGGATAAACTACTACTGAAGGGCAGCTGGAGCTAAAGACGTGTAGAGGATTTGTTTTTTTACCTGACAAAAAGATCTATAAAGTAACGCACCTTATTCCCCCCCCCGGCCCACGACGGGCTATGAGCTGTAATAGGCGTGCCACTGCCTCCTGCCTGCACTACTCAGGGCCTCTACAAGGGGTGGCCAGGAGGGGAAGCTGCCCCTGGCGCAATGGTTTATTGCAAGGATGGGGGGGGGGGCACCCTGACCCTAACCCTAAGGGGGCACAGTTTGGCAACTTAGCCCTGGGCGCTGGATGACCTTGTCCCGCCACTGGCACTACTACTGTACTTCTATGCTTCCCCCCCCCCCTTTAAGCAAACTCAAGTAGTACCACCCACTTCAACCCTCTGCAGAGTGGGCACTCCCACTGCGACCTTCACCTGTCTCAATTCCGGGATGCATGTTCTATTCTGCCGCTGAGCCAAATTCATGATGTGAACATGCAGGCAGGAGGAAAAAATGAGTCGCCATTTCCAACGGCAAAGAGAGACAGCTTTATTGAAATCACAGTTTGATAGCCAAAGTGACATAAGCAAGCATCATCACATATGGGTGTGTCTGATTGGCTCATCCGCATATGGTGTTCTCTCATAGTGTTTTAAGCCCCGTACACACGGCGGAGAACCTCGACGGGCGGAAAACACATCGCTCCGCCCGTCGAGGTTCTCTGCCGGCCGTCAGAATCGGCGACCCGCCCGTCGGGAAAGGCAACCAGCCATTCGTCCCGACGGGCCGTCGAGCAAATAGAGAACCTGTTCTCTATTTGCTCGACTGGTTTCCCGACGGGCGGGGCTCGCCGAGAGCGTACACAAGGCCGAGGTTCTCTGCAGAATGCGGCTCCCAGCGAGGTTCTCGCTGGTTTCTGCCGAGAACCTCGGCCGTGTGTACGGGGCTTCAGACTTGGTGCAATAATGATGATGTCATTAAGCCTTGGTTCACACTAAGGCAGTGCGGGAAACCCCATGATCAAATCGCATTGCCCTTGCGACCTGCAGCCGGGGGGGGTCCATGCATTCTTAACGACACCCAAGCGCAGTTCAGATCACACGATACAAAACGACCGTGTGATCCGGTTGCAGAGCGGTTTCCAAAATGTCTGCATTTACGACTTCGGTACGACTCGGTGTGATTTTTGCACCGCACTGAATCGCATGTGCATCGAAGCAGGAACACGGTGGGGGTTCCTGTGTGATTCCCATGCAGTTCGCAGGCAGTGAACCGAGGCCAAGTGCGGAGGTGAGCACCGTCCATACACAGCGCAGAGTAATGGGTCAGAAAGCCTTTGGTTTGCTGGGCACAGTGGCTGCGTTTGGGCACAGTAGCAGCATTTAATGGGCACATTTGCATAACAGTGGCTGCCTTTTGATGGGCACAGTAGCTGCCTTTTGATGGGCACAGTGGCTGCGTTTGTGGCACAGTGGCTGCCTTTTGATGGGCACAGTGGCTGCGTTTGGGCACAGTAGCAGCATTTAATGGGCACATTTGCATCACAGTGGCTGCCTTTTGATGGGCACAGTGGCTGCCATTTGATGGGCACAGTGGTTGCGTTTGATGGGCACAGTAGCAGCATTTAATGGGCACATTTGCATCACAGTGGCTGCCTGTTGATGGGCACAGTGACTGCCTGTTGATGGGCACAGTGACTGCCTGTTGATGGGCACAGTGACTGCCTGTTGATGGGCACAGTGGCTGCCTGTTGATGGGCACAGTGGCTGCCTGTTGATGGGCACAGTGGCTGCCTGTTGATTGGCACAGTGGCTGCCTGTTGATTGGCGCAGTGGCTGCCTTTTGATGGGCACAGTGGCTGCCTTTTGATGGGCACAGTGGCTGCCTTTGATGGGCACAGTGGCTGCGTTTGATCACAGTGGCTGCCTTTTGATGGGCACAGTGGCTGCCTTTTGATGGGCACAGTGGCTGCCTTTTGATGGGCACAGTGGCTGCCTTTTGATGGGCACAGTGGCTGCGTTTGATGAGCACAGTGAGGCTGCAATTTATGGGGGGTTTTTTTCAGAATTTTTCAGTTTGCGCCCCCCGCCCAAAAATTCGGAGCACCAGCTGCCACTGGTCTGACCCCTCAAACCCCGGAGGACCGACACACCCTGAAGTCTCCACCTTTTGATGTTCTCGTCCCTCTGGCCTTGTTTTGTATCCTCTGAAGTAGAGAATGTCGCACAGAAGCGTAAACTTCCCGCTCCCTTGGATGTCCTCGCCGCTCTTCAAGAACAAAAGCCCGACACCAATTACCACCAAGAAAGGTCCAATGAAGCAAAGGTCAGCGCCGTACAATTACAATATGCCTTAAATAAAGTAAAAAAAAGATCCATATTTCCTGAGCGAATCACCGGCACCGAAACGCGCGGCCTCCTCCAGGACGACTCTCGTGCAATTACGGCTCGCCGAGTCACCGGCGCTGGAGAGAGAGGGAGCAAAGCTTGCAGCAATGTCCTTGAGTTGCTTAATGGAATATGAAGAATGCTCGAGAGGTCTCCAAGCTACTCCGATAAATTCTGAGAAAGCTGGAAAAGGGTTCACAGACCTCCCTTCCCCCCCCAACCTGGGAAAGACAATTATTGTAAATAAAATTATCGCATTGCCTTATGAGAAACGATGCATTCGGCTTTCTGACCCATTACTCTGCGCTGTGTATGGACGCTGCTCACCTCCGACCCCCAACTCTGCATGGGAATCACACAGGAACCCCCACCGGATTCCTGCTTCGACGCACATGCGATTCAGTGCGGTGCACAAATCGCACCGAGTCGCACCGAAGTCGTAAATGCAGCAAATTTGGAAACCGCTCTGCAACCGGATCACGCGGTCGTTTTGTATCGTGTGATCTGAACTGCGCTTCAGGGTGACGTTAAGAATGCATGGACCCCCCAGACTGCAGGTCGCAAGGGCAATGCGATTTGATGATGAGGTTTCCCGCACTGCATTAGTGTGACATCATCATTATTACACCAAGGCTTCATGACATCATCATTATTACACCAAGTCTGAAACCCACCTGAACTAGTCCCTGCCAAATACAAGATCAACGCCTTCCTCTCCATACATCATCTGCACTGCTGGAGGACTCTGCTCCTTCCTCCCACTCCCCTCTCCACAGGCACTCCTTTGCTGCTGGATTCTGTCCCCAGGAATTGGGGGGATCTGAGGGGTGAAGGTATTGGGGTGATCTGAGGGGTGAATGTATTGGGGTGATCTGTGGTGTGAAGGTTTAGGGGTGATCTGAGGGGTGAAGGTATTGGGGTGATCTGAGGGGTGAAGGTATTGGGGTGATCTGAGGGGTGAAGGTTTAGGGGTGATCTGAGGGGTGAAGGTATTGGGGTGATTTGAGGGATGGAGGAATTGGGGGTAATCTGAGGGGTGAAGGTATTGGGGTGATCTGAGGGGTGAAGGTATTGGGGTGATCTGAGGGGTGCAGGTATTGGGGTGATCTTAGGGGTGCAGGTATTGGGGTGATTTGGGTGAAGGTATTGGGGTGATTGGTGGAAGGTATTGGGTGATCTGTGGGGTGAAGGTATTGGGGTGATCTTAGAGGGGTGAAGGAGTAAGTGGGGTGATCTGAGGGGTGAAGGTATTGGGGTGATCTGAGGGTGAAGGTATTGGGGTGATCTGAGGGGTGAAGGTATTGGGGTGATCTGAGGGGTGAAGGTATTGGGGTGATCTGAGGGGTGAAGGTATTGGGGTGATCTGAGGTTGAATGTATTGGATCTGAGGGGTTGCAGGTATTGGGGGTGATCTGTGGGGTGCAGGTATGGGGTGATCTTAGGGGTGCAGGTATTGGGGTGATTTGGGTGAAGGTATTGGGGTGATTTGGGTGAAGGTATTGGGGTGATCTGAGGGGTGAAGGTATTGGGGTGATCTGAGGTGAAAGTATTGGGGTGATCTGAGGTGAAGGGTATTGGGGGTAACTGAGGGGTGCAGGTATTGGGGTGATCTTAGGGTGCTGTATTGGGTGACTCTTGGTGAGAGGTATTGGGGTATCTGTGGGGTGAAGGTATTGGGTGATCTGAGGGGTGAAGGTATTGGGGTGATCTGAGGGGTATGGGATTGGGGTGAGCTGAAAGGGGTGAAGTATTGGGGTGATCTGAGGTGAAGGTATTGGGGTGATCTGAGGGGTGAAGGTATTGGGGTGATCTGAGGGGTGAAGGTATTGGGGTGATCTGAGGGGTGAAGGTGGAGGAATTGGGGTGATCTGAGGGGTGAAGGTATTGGGGTGATCTGAGGGGTGAAGGTGGAGGAATTGGGGTGATCTGAGGGGTGAAGGTGGAGAAATTGGGGTGATCTGAGGGGGTGAAAATATTGGGATGATTTGAGGTGTGAAGATATTGGGGTGATTTGAGGTGTGAAGATATTGGGGTGATCTGTGGTGTGAAGGTATTGGGGTGATCTGTGGTGTGAAGATATTGGGGTGATCTGTGGTGTGAAGATATTGGGGTGATTTGAGGGGTGAAGGAATTAGGGTGAAGGTATTGGGGGTGATCTGAGGGGTGAATGTATTGGGGTGATCTGAGAGGTGAAGGAATGTGGGTGATCTGAGGTGAAGATATTGGGGTGATCTGAGGGGTGAAGGTAAGATATTGAGGTGATCGGAGGTTGAAGTGGAGGAATTAGTGTGAGCTGAGGGTGAAGATATTTTGGGTGATCTGAGGGTGAAGGTGAAATTGGGGTGATCTGATGGTGAAGGGTGGAGGGTATTGGGGTGATCTGAGGGGGTGAAAATATTGGGAAGGTATTTGAGGTGTGAAGGTATAAGGGGTGATCTGTGGAAAGGTAATTGGGTTGATTCTGTGTGGTGAAGGTATTGGGGTGATCTGAGGGTGAAGATATTGGGTGATCTGAGGGGTGAAAGATATTGGGTGATCTGTGGGTGAAGGTATTGGGTGTTATCTGTAGGTGTGAAGAGAATGGGGTGTATCCTAAAGGGGCTGAAGAATTGGGTGATCTAAAGGGGTGAAGGAATTGGGGTGATCTGTGGTGAGAAGGAATTGGGGTTCCTGTAGGATGTGAAGGAATTGGGGTGATCTGTGGTTGAAGGTATTTGGGGTGATCTGTGGAGTGAAGGTATTGGGGGGTGATCTAGTGGTGTGAAGGTATTGGGTGATCTGTGGTGTGAAGGTATTGGGGTGATCTGTGTGGTGAAGGTATTGGTGTGATCTGTTGTGTGAATGTATTGGGGTGATCTGAGGGTGAAGATATTGGGTGATCTGAGGGTGGAAGATATATGGGGTGATCTGAGGGGTGAAGATATTGGGGTGATCATGAGAGTGAAGGGATTGGGTGATCTAGATGGGTGAAGGTATTGGGGTGATCTGAGGGTGAAGGAGGAGGCAATTGGGGGTGAGGTGTGATAGGGTATTAGGGGTGATCTGAGGGTGAAGGTATTGGGTGATCTGAAGGGTGATGTATTGGGGTGATCTGTATGTGATGTAAGAGTGGGGTGATTTGAGGGGTGAAGGTAGTTGGGGTTATATGAGAGGGTGGGAGAATTGGGGTAATCTGAGGGGTGAAGGTATTGGGGTGATCTGAGGGGTGAGAGGTATTGGGGAGATCTGATGAGGTGAAGTATTTGGGGGATTTGAGGGTGAAGGAGATTGGAGTGATTTGAGGTGAAAGGGTATTGGGGTGATCTGAGGGGTGAATGTATGGGGGTGATCTTGGTGTGAAGGTAGTGGGGTGATTTGAGGGGTGATGTAGTGGGGTGATTTGAGGGGTGAAGGTAGTAGTGGGTGATTTGAGGTGGAGGAATTGGGTAATCTGAGGTGAAGGTATTGGGGTGAATCTGAGGGTGAAGGTATTGGGTGAATTTGAGAGGTGAAGGATTGGGTGATTTGAGGGGTGAAGGTATTTGGGGTGATCTGAGGTAATGTATTGGGTGATCTGTGGTGTGAAGGTAGTGGGGGATTTAAGGGTGAAGGTAGATGGGGTGATCTGTGGAGTTAAGGATTGGGGTGATTTGTGTGTGGAAGGTATTTTGGGGGTGATCTTTGTTGAAGGTATTGGGGTGATCTGAGGTGGAAGGTATTGGTGGATCTGTGGTGTGAAGAATTGTATCTGTGTTGAATGTATTGTGTGATCTGAGGGGTGACAAGATAGGGGTGATCTGAGGGTGAAGGTATTGGGTATCTGAGGGTGAAGATAATTGGGGTGATCTGAGGGTGAAGATAATTTGGTGATGCTGAGGGGTGATAGAAGAAGGTATTGGGGTGATCTGAGGGGTGAAGG